>KN817542.1:351445-448486 GCA_000827495.1 Hypholoma sublateritium FD-334 SS-4
CGAGGTGAATTGTCCCGTATTGGGGCGTCAGACCCTCCGACACTAGGTCCTGGGAATGGGACTAAAGATAGCTACCGAACGACATTCGCTTACTGCATTGTCATGATGGGGGGTCTAAATCTGAAATGAAGCTTGCAGTGGTCGCCGACCGTACCACGTGCAGATCGAATGAAAAGCATGTTACAATAGCATGTTTATATATAAGTATTACTTCAACAAAGCCCCGGAAAGAGCGAATCAATTTTGTGATCACACCGATCCTGCTACCTTTCAATCCTCTCCGTTTGATCTGACGGTTTCTTTCGACATCAGGTCAAGGAACCGTTGTTATTACCTAAAAGTATACCATCCTGCATGGACATGATCAACGCTCAAAGTTTCAAAGATAGATTTACGAGGATTCACGTGCTGTATTTGACTGCGTTGCGAAGGCAACCGAGGACGATGCCGCTGACCTCATCCAGCATTTACAACATCGCTACTGCCGCCATGTACAAACAAGGATCGCAAGACCATATGCTACCACACCGTTTGCCTTTGTCTGGATGAACCGCTCCATGGCCCAGCCCCGCAACTCCGACGGAGAGAGGACTGTAACCTGGGGGACGTATCGGCCTTTTCCTTGCTTCCGTGTGGCATCAGCGAGCTTCAGGAGGCATCAGGTGGGATTTGGGTGGCATCGCCGGGCCAAAGCCACCAAATTTCTCACATACCCCTTGGCCATCCAGATGAGCCACCCCATTGTTCCCGTATAAATAAGGCGGGCGAAGTCCTGTGTCTCTCACTCCGCCTTTCCCTTCCGCATTCTTTCTTTCCCATCTCCAGCCCGGCGCTGTGTCCTGCTTATTTGCTTAGGTCCAGTAACTCGCGCTCGGTGTTCAACAAGTCCAGCGTCCATCTTGCTGCTCCCTTTTTTCACCTTCGATTAAATAATCCAAGTCCCCGCTTTTCGAGATGGTTCAACTCTCAACCCTTTTTATTGGCCTGGTCGCCGTCGCCACTTCCACCCATGCCGCGCCCATTGTCTTGAACAAGCGCATTGCGCAAGTCATCGCCGACTCCACCACAAAGTGGTCAGCAGCCTGCGTACGTGCCACAATCCAGTTTTCGCATGTAAAATTTTCTGATGTCATTGTTTCTCGCTTAGACTGCCGCGGGCGGAGGACAACAATGCAACCCGCTTTCCATTACGGCTTTCAGCACGCTCCTCGCCGCGCCCGGACCCTGCGAGCAGCAGGACGCCGCCGACCAGATGGTGAACCTGGCCAAAAGTCTCGGAAGCAGCGAGCTGCTCGCGCTGTCCCAGATCTTCGCCCAGCAGCCAAGGAACAGTGTCAGTTAATTATTCCCTTTATATCTCGTCTTGGTTCATTGTTATTGATAACTGTTCTATTCTTAGCCGAACTCAGTTGCCACACCGTACTGCCAGAAGGCCCCACAAAATGCGGAGCTCAACGGGCTCTTCCAATGTCAATTCGTGGGGTCTAACCAGAAACTCTTCGCTGGCGGTGCGGCGCTGGGTCAGGCCGGCACCATTCCCTTCGGGCGCACCGCCGTGCTTAACCCCCTAGGTTCCTGCCCAGCGAACCCCTCTGGCCCCATCGCCGATGGCACGCAGCTGACGGATATTACGTCGAGCCCAGGCGTCCCAGACAGCAGCTCAGGTTCGTCGGCGCCCGCTGCCACTACCAAAGCCAAGTCGACTGCCGCTACTGTGACTACTCAATCTGCCGCAGCAACTTCCGCCGTTACAGCCACAGCTGCGCCGCCCACGGCCACCACGGCTGCCACGACCGCTTCCACTGGTTTCGCGCTCTCTAACGGCCAGGCCGCGCAAGCGCTCAACCAGAAATTCGCCACGCTCACCGCCTCGTCTGCGTGTACGGAGGGCGAGAACGCATGCGTCAACGGTGGCTTCGCACAGTGCGTCGGCGGGAAGTTTGCGATCACGGCCTGCGCCGCGCCCGCGGTGTGCGTCGCGCTCCCGCTTGTCAATTCGGCGGGTACCTCGATCACCTGCGACACTACCGCGGACGCTCTCGCGCGCATTGCTGAAACCGGCGCGATCGGAGGGCTCACCGGTGACAGCGCTGCTAGCGCACCTGCCGCCTCATCCGCCAGTGCCGTTGACTCCGCTGCTCCGGCAACTGCAACTCCCTCCCCGCAAGTCGACACCGCTGCCGCGTCGAGCTCATCGAGCTTTGCGCTCTCTAACGGCCAGGCGGCGCAGGCTCTCAACAAGAAGTTCGCTACGCTGAGCGCCTCCTCTGCGTGCACGGCCGGCGAGAACGCGTGCATCAACGGCGGTTTTGCTCAGTGTGTCGGCGGGAGCTTCGTCGTCACCCCGTGCGCTGCGTCCTTGCAGTGCGTTGCACTCCCGCTTGTCAATTCGGCGGGCACGTCAATCACCTGCGACACGACTGCCGACGCGCTCACCCGCATTGGAAACACTGGTGCGACTGGGGGGCTCACCGGGGCATGAGTGCCAGCCCAATCATGGTTGACGGTCTCTTTTTACGCTCACGCGCTTGACGCGCGGGGGCGATGTCTTTGTTATGGGATAACGCACTGTTTTCCCCGCCTCTCCTTCCTTAATTTTATTCTACGTACACGAAATTCATCATCCATCTACGTCCATTTGTATTATAGCTCACCACAAATCAATTTACCCATGTATCTCAAGAAACAAGTACTGTGCCTTATAAGTTTGATTGCTCTAAGCGTCAGTCTTGAGACCTGCCCAAGAGCGCTAGTTTGTCTGCTGTCCGTCAAGTGTTTAACATGGCTCCTGCGCGACTTAATACCGAGAACTTGCCGAGAACAATCAAATTCTTCGCATTGCCGTAAACTGATGGGATAGTTTTGCTTTTGGTGTGATGGGTGGACAACTGTGGACAATTGCAACAATTAAAATTAGTAAGCGACCGACGGTCTGAGAGCCTTGGCATTGCAGTTCGACTCAAATTGCGACCACAATATTCTACTAGCAGGCCGACACCAGTGACAGGTTGTGGAAGGCCACGCCAAAGTTGCCAGGCCCGCAATCTCTATTGTCCCGGCCGCGTACGAGGAATTGTATTTAAGTGACAGTCCCCACCATGCCACAATATCTGATATCCCACTGCCGTCTGCATCTTGTCTGCGCTTGTTCTCTATTTTCCACCTCCATAGTCAAACTCTAGCCCGGTGCTTAGAGAAGAAGAATCGCCTCAAAGGTTCTGTTGACATTGTCGCTCGCTTACCTTTCAAACTACTTGTTGAAAAAAAAGGGATGGTCCGCCTTTCTGCTACTTGTATTGGCCTTCTCTCAGCAGCAGCCTCTGCTCATGCTCTGACTCTAAATGTAACGTCGCTATTACCAGAGGATAGCATCGTTCAGAACACCACCGCGGCTCTTGCCCCATGGAAAGAAGTCTGCGTATGTAGTATCGGTTCTTCACAGTCTTACCTGTCCACTGACATATATTAACGTAGCAAGCTTTGTCGGCTGACCCTTCGAATCCCCTCTGTCAAACATTCGCTTCTATAGCTGAAAACAGTCTGAAAGACACAGAAAATCCCTGTGCCCGGCAGGACGCCGCCGACGCACTGATATTCGCGTCTAACTTTGGCAATGCCACTTTAATCACCCTCGCCCAAATCTTCGTGCAGCAGCCGGCGAATAGTGTCAGTGACTTTCAAATTCTGTTCATCGGGCAAATAAAATATCAGAACACACACTGACAACTTTTTCTCTATCATAGGTACGCGGATTCGCCAACCCCTTCTGTCAACGAGCGCCCTTGAGCTCTCAGCTCATTGGTTTATACCCGTGCCAATTTGCCTCGTCCGTCGACCAGACCGACGGAGATCCCGGCGCGCTTCCGCTCGGCGTCACCGACCCGGTCAGCCCACCGGGTTCCTGCCTTGTGCACCCAGCCGGTCCCATTGAGGATGGGACACAGTTGGTGGATGTCATTGACTTGTCTGAGATTCCTGGTACTGTGTCCCAATCTAGTCCTGTGTCCGAATCCCCTGCTCCCACAAGCAGTGTGTCGGTCCCGCCGTCCACCGCTAGCGATGCGCCTTCCAGCAACGAGGGCGCGGTAATCATCGCGGACACCACCATGCAGCCCCGGGCGCCTTCCTCCACTAGCGATACGGGGGAGAGTAGCGTACTTGCGCTCATGTCCGCGGATATTGTTGCGCTGAACAAGCTCTTGACCCCAAGTGCAACTGCTGCGAGTCCCCGCATGGTCAAGAAGCGACGCGCTCTGTAATCTCTGTGCGGCTTTTCCAGATCATGATTCATACTATTTAACTTGAAATAATTTATTTCCAATATATGTACTACCATATACCCACCGCTCATTACATACATACCAAATGGAAAATATTATCTTTCTTCCTGGCTGCTGCCGGTGCTAGCAAGTAAGCCGAGCTGTAATTTCATTAAATGTTCGAAGTGACTATCGAATTTTGGATTATTTATAGCTCACGAAAACATTACCGGGCCGGAATCCGTGTTGGCCTCTGGTTGGCAAGTATCAACAACGATTTTTGGAATCTAGCCATATCTTTGTTCTTCAACATGCCAATGATTGAAGAGGTCGAAGATGATTCCCCGATGGTCAAACAGGAAGACGAACCAGAGCTAGAACATCTACTGAAGCAACTCACTATCCCGCCCGAGTACAGTCGTCCTGAGTACCTCTCTGAGAACCCACTTCCGGCTCTCGAAACGTGGAAGAGAAAGACGATAGCAGTCCTCGAGGACATACAGCGGATCGTCAAGTTGCAGGGCACGCGAGCTTTGGACACGGAGGCGCGCGCAGATGTCGTGTTTGCGGTAGTGCCTTTCGCGCCGGTCAGGAGTGGAAGCGGTCTCGAACGCGATTCGACGCCTCTTCGTGAAGAATGGGTAGAAGAACGTGCGGGGACTTTAGCTCGAGGTCAGTTTTACCCAATTCCTGGTGCTTATGCTGCTGAGATGCAATGCCTAGGGATCCTCGCATTGCCTCAGACCTCTCCTTCCCTTGACCTCGTCAGAGAAGTGCTTACGCACAACCTCAAACCGATCTTCAAAGAAAGCCCTCATCCGAACCTGAACACAGAGACCGGGCGCAAGCTGGGAGGCTATGCCGGGGGACCGATGGCAATGCAGGACTACTATGAGGAACAGGTCTGGAAAGAATATCCAGGAATTGGCAAGGTAGTCCTATGGTGTGTGCGCCATATTCCGGTATGCATCCGTCGCCCCGAAATTCGAATGGAGTCTGAATTTCTGCAGGAAGACGCGTACGAAAATATGTGGCATCTCATTATTCCCCCAGTCATGACATTATTGGATGACTACGAAGCCAAACACAAGCTTCAAGGGGTGTATGTTGTTCAAGAAATGCTCCAAAATGTTCCGAAGGATCTTCTCAAAAGGACAGGGATCGCAGGCCTTGTACAACAAGTACGCTCCATGGCCTGCCCAGACAGACTCATACTCATGCCCAATACTAGTCTCTGAGGACCTGCCTATCCCATCTTCAAAGCCCAGAAACAGCAGAACTCATAAAAAATGCGATCGCCGCATCTCTATCTTTAATTCTTCTGACCACGTCCATAGGACCGGGGAGTAAGGCTCCTGCGGAGCGATTTGATGAACTCTCCTCACTGTTGGGTCAAGGAATCATCAATGATATCTGGCTCTACGCAGAAGACAAGCCAGGAGCCATTCATGCCACATTTGAAGCCCTCCCGCCACTACTAACTGCGCTTGATGTTGGCAGCGTTCGTTTCCTCAAAGTGCGTGCGCTCATCATTGCCGGGCGAGACGAATATCTTACGCGCGCATAAATTAGTCCCTCATGCCGCAATTGGCGCATTCGCTCATACCTCAGCCATTACTCCCTGCGGACAGAGATCTTCAGATTTCTGCACTTCTGGTCTTGAAGACAATTCTAGCTGTTTGCAGTCCCAGAATACCATTTTGGAAGGAAACGATCTTAGACGCCGTCGGTAGGTGCTGGGTTGGCATACAAGATGAAGAAAGGAAGGGTTCCAATAGTGAGTTAGCTACTATACTTGATTCAACGAGTTCTAATTTTATTATCCGATTTAAGAATTACCCGGGGATGAGAAGCTCAGAAAGGATGTGAAAGAGCAACTGCAAAGCATATGCGTCGAATTGGCTCGAATCTGCCCGTCAGTGATTAAGGTATGATTCTTCGACAAGCATCATTCTAATCTCTGACTCACAAAATCCGTCTATCTCAGAACGAATACCCGAGGTTCATCAAGGCAGACAAAGATTTATTCCAAAATCTCCTGCCTCAAATCAACGCATAGGAGGATGCTGCAGCCCTCACAGCGAAGACTGCATGATCATCAAATCCTGTTAGTTCGGTCGATATTTAAGTCCGTAGGAGGATGTCACAGCCAGTATAATCAGGCCTGTTCAATAGGAAATATTGCTACCATCTGTATATGATCCTGTCCAGCAAGGAACCCGAATCGTTCGCACAAACGTAGTGTACCACGATGTCCACAGTCCAATGAACACCTTGTGACCTGGTATGGAATAGAATCCTGACGGGCCGTCGCTGTTCTAGGAATAAAACACTATCGTTCGAATGACTAGCCTTTTCCGCATACAACAATCCCTATTTTGAACTCTTTCGGTACCATATGCACATCCTTCTCCAAGTTATACATTCCCAAATAGATCGATCTCAAACACTGGCTTATGATATTAGAAACTTGTAGCCTCATCAGCATTCAAGATGAGCGTCGTGAAGAATCTGATCTGCTCCAAGAACGAGTCGATATTGTGGACTGCAAAGCCCAACAGTCAGAACGTAGCCCGGAAAAGGCGCGAAAACACCCAGCTTACATTCATTGACCGTGTGGATTCCAGCAAGGGGGCTGTCCGCGATCGCGGCGTTATGGTGGTTGTACCGGAAGATATGGGGCGAAAGCTTCCAGTAGAAGCGCGTGTCTATAAAGTCATACACGCGCGAGTCAGCATCGCGAGGCAATCAGAGGCAAGCCCCATTCATACCGGTGTTCCCGGACATCATGCTCGGAGCGACGATGACGGAGTCCACGTCCTGGATTGCGCGGTGGACATTGTACGTCGCCTTGATCGTGCCCGACAGTAGCTGGTACGGCGCGGCGTCCTTGCCGGTAGGAGTGACCGGCGCGGGCTCGAGCCCGCCGTCGAACGCGTCGCTGAGCGTCAGCGTGCCGCTCGCGGGCGCCCCCTCCGCCGACACTTGCTGGCCGAATGCGGTGTACGTGAGATTAAACTTGTGCCCGAGTCTCTCGAGCAGCTCGGTGTTGGACTGCTTGGTCTCGTCCAGCGAGCTATAATGTAGTTTCGCATATGGTCAGCCCATGTACACACGTCGGGGAAGACTAGAGCAGCCACGTACCTGACAACGGCGATGCGGTGGTTGACGAGGGCCGACGCGCGTTCGGGAAGCGCATTAGATTTCACACCTCCTTCGATGCGGGTGATGGCCTGGGTGGTGCCAACGAGGCTGCTGAGGACGAGGTCCTTTTGGATGAAGCTTGAGAGACGGCGGAGAGCTTTGTTTGACGATGCAGATTTCTTGATGGTGTGGCGCAGTACAGAAGGCACGTCGTTTCCATGTTCAGCTACACACTGCAAAGTGCTGTAAATTGGTTCATCCCTGGTCTATGTGATGAACGGTGACTATCAGCGTGAAAAAATGAGTGCATCAGCAACAATACATACAATTTCAACCTTGTGAGGGTGCTTTTCGTAATGGACAAGTAATGCGGATAGAATTCCAATGCTCTGATAACGAGCTTAATATATCAGCATTCAGTGAGAGGGCGAAACATACGGTATGCGCGGGAGGAATACTGGAATGCCCGCCGGCAGCCGTGACCTCGACCAAGACGTTTATGAAACCTTTCTCGGCAATTCCAGGAGTGGCGATGATAGATCCATATTGCTTGGTGAAACCGGCTGTAGAGAGAAGACGTTAAGTAGACCAACACATTGAATTCTTCCAGATAACCTACAGCCTTCATCTACAATCATTGCAAATCCATTTTCACCGTAGACACCCAAAAGATATTCGCCGAGCGCGCCGGCCCCCTAACAAATTTAAATCAGCCATCGGGAACACGATATGACGATAGCGAAGACGGAATTTACATGGAACCCAGCGGACTCCTCATCGAAGCCGAACGACAGCACAATAGTCCTGGTCGGCTGGAATTCGGCCTCTAATAGCGTCTCAATTGTTGACCTATAGCAGCAATTATAACGCGGTACCACTAACAGAGATAGGGGTACCTACAAGATGCCGATGAGCCCACTCTTATCATCCATGCTGCCGCGCCCCCAGATCCGCTCGCCTGCAGGCGCCGGTAAAATTAGCACGGCCCCAGCAGTAGGCACATGTACGTACCGTCGAAGTACCCGGAATACGGAGGGTGTGTCCACTGATCGACCGTACTGGGATCGACAGGGACGACATCTGGGGGAGCATGGGATTACATACCGGCATGGTGAGCAAATAGTCAGGGCCGTATAACGAGATGCGCGCGTACCCTGGTGCGCGGCGAGGAGCAGCGGCTTAAGCGACGCGTCGGTGCCCTTCCACTCGTAGTAGAGCCCGTACGTGTTGACCTTGGTCAGCTTGAGGCTCGTATGGCTGGCATATATACACGCATGAGTCAGCGGCCTAGTGATTGACGCGCGGTACCGCACTCACACAAGCGGGAACGCGCCGAGAAGGTAGTCGTGGAACGGCGCGAACGCCTCCCAGCGCGGATCGGTGCCAACGGGGTCCATATTATCGTACGATTCGGTGCTAGACAGGAAATATGCATCATTGCGTTCTTAGCTTCACCAAAGAGACGCGCCAGTGGCAGCTACACTTACGGCACCCTAACCGCGCCAGAGAGCCAGTCCACCGCGCTCGTCTTGAAGGCAGGTGTCCCGATCTTGTCATTGAGTGCAGTCCACACGTCCGCGTTCTTCGTGGGCGTCAGCACGTCTGCCTGGGGACAGGCAGCCTCGCCAGAGTTGTACAGGTAGGAGTTCTCCCTGGCTTCATGTCCTAGATGGACACAGACGTAGAGACCCAGCAAGACAAGGAACTTCCGAGAGCGCCAGAAGGGTTTTGGGCGCGCCGCGAGCGCGGTTTCAACTGTTGTCGGCAGGACACCTTGGCCGCCTTTCTCGTTCAGCGATGGCATAGTAGTGTGGTGTGAAGAAGGATATCATGTAATCGCCCGTGGAGCTTTATAAGGAACCGACGAAATCTCACAACCGTATGGCGCACGTCTATCAGAAATGTGTGCGGTCCGCCTGATCCGTGGCAACGGCAAACAATTCACCCTAATCTGCACTGCTTTTCCCCGGACAAGGTTTCGAGAATGAGGACAGCAAAAGGACGTCGAACTCACGATGAAAGATATTTGTTGACAGCGTAGACTCATCTCGCAGTGCTCGCATACTGAACGTAAAACAGTGACATCCGTCAGAGCTAGCATTGACAACCTGGCCGTTAGAAGGGCGCTTGCTCCATTGGAATGAATCATTCGAAAACGTTAAACCCAGATTGCTTGAACCCATATGGCAGACGTATCTGTACTCGATGACGAGGTGAGCCCAGTGGCATCTAGGTGAATGACCTAGCCAGATGAAACTAATCGTCTCCATGACACGCCTCTTCCCCTATAATAGGCTGCGATTTGCGAAGGTAATGAATAAGAAAACTCATAAAGCGTGCATAGGCATGATGGCGCATGTAATGATTTTGTGCGTAGAGATACAAGTAAAGACAAGACCAGAGCGGAGATCCGTTTACTTGAGGGGGATGCTGGAAGCGGCATGTCAGTTACGCCTGCTCTCACCGATGCGTGATGCACATACAATCGGGAGGAGTGGGTGGCACCGATACCGGGGCGACCGTGCTTGACGGGGCGGTACGAGCATGAGAACTCGGCGAGGTAGTGCCCAGTCATCTCGGGCTTGATCTCGACAGAGTTGAACACCTGGTAAATACGAATTCAGTAAATCGTCCATATATTCCCCTTCCCATTACACGATCTCCACCTCCGTCCCCAACCCAATGAATGTAAATTGACACACACCTTTCCGTTGTAGATGCCGACTACGCTGCCAATCATCTCGGGGACGATAATCATGTCGCGGAGATGTGTCTTCACGACAGCGGGCTTCTCATTGGGGGGAGCCTCCTTCTTGGCCTTGCGGAGCTTCTTGATCAGTCCGAGGGGTTTGCGCTTGAGACCACGCTGGAAACGACGGCGGGCACGGGCGTGGACGAGCTAATGGGTGCAAAAAGGTTCCTCGATATTTGAATAGGTGTGAATTAGAATTATGCACATACTTCAACGAACTACACAGTAAACCCAGGAAAATCAGAATTTCAAGTCTGCTGCATTATCGGAGGAAACACACCTCCTCATTTCCCAGGTCAAGGAGCTTTTCGAGCTCAACTCCACGGTAAGAGAACGTACGGAAGGTACGCTTCTTCTTGATCTCGGCGGCCAGCGTAGGGTCGGTGATTTCAGCCTACAGACACCACGATCAGCATTTCGTGCTCCCTGAATGACCTCCGCAAGCAAAATGTGCGCACCATGATTGATGTTGGCGGTTGTCGGCGGCGGTGGGGTGTGCTTGAGGATGCGGGCGAGCGGAGTGCGAAACCAACACGAATGTGGGAATTGTGCTGAATTGTGGCTGAAAACGTATCACGTGGTACTGTACAGTTCATCCTTCCCAGCGCCGATCGTGCACTATTGCCTCCCTACACGTCGTCAAAACCATCTTTTCGGCTAGAAACCTCAGGTCTTCCCTCGCGGATTAAATGTGAGTGCCCGCTGGACGCAGGGCGACGAGAGATCTCAAGTTGAACTGTCGGCAGTGATTTGTGGCTACCGATCTTATAACTTTCCATCAGACCCCCTCAAAAACTCAAAGTACGCGGGATCAGGGATATTATCTCGGGCCTTGGCTAACCACGCGCGCTTGTTTTCTTAGATGCGTAACATTGCTGCATACCTCCTCCTCCAGGCCGGTGGCAACGCCGCCCCCACCGCTGCTGACATCAAGAAGCTCCTTGCTGTTGTCGGCGTCGAGACCGACGATGCGCGCCTCGAGACCCTCATCTCCGAGCTCCAGGGCAAGTCCACTGCAGAGGTACGACAGATGACGGCTATTACAAACCCTCCATGCCCTAACCTCCTTTACAGCTGATCGCTGAGGGCTCTTCCAAGCTCGCCTCCGTAAGTATCATCAACGGATATATTTAACTGCCGCTCATATCTTCACACAGGTCCCATCTGGAGGTGCTGCCGCCTCTTCCGCCCCCGCTGCTGGAGGCGCTGCCCCTGCTGCTGCTATTGAGGAGAAGAAGGAGGAGAAGGTCGAGGAGAAGGTTTGTGTGCAGTTTTATGTGGGCCGGGCTGTACTGATGATCCGGTGCAGGAGGAGTCTGACGACGACATGGGCTTCGGTCTGTTCGATTAGAGAGAGTGTAGCTAGCACTAGTATTTGTAATATTGTGAATTACAGCACGTCCTCGGAGACTCCGCAGTGTGTGAGCAAACTGTTTGAGGGTGCGATTGCTCGGACATATGTCCAGATATGGAGCCGGCGGTCGGTGGAGGTAGGGGCACGTGGGTCCGTTAGACTGGCCCTGATCCAGCTTTTGCCGCCGGACCGATAGCTGAGTGGACGATGTGAAAATGACAACCACCCTTCTGTCCACCACCACCATCTCGAATGCAAAATTCAGACTCCAGCAGCCCCTTTGTCAAGGGCCCAAAGCGAAAGCGGCTTGCAAAGGTGCGCACCTGAACCCCCGTCGCGCGCGCTGCTTACCCGTCCCAGGCCTGCGACGCCTGCCACAAAAGCAAACGGCGCTGCGACGGCACAGGTGCGTATGAACACCGCCCAGCGCCCGCCTTGCCACTTACGCATGCAACCACCGAAGCCCCATGCAGCAACTGGTGAGTTTCACCGGCATATGTGAAGGGGAGGAGACTTATTGTCGACAGCTACTATGCGTCCAAGCAGTGCACGTACACTGACGCATCGGGGCGGCCTGTCCCTGCTCCGCGCCCATTCAAGCCCGAGAAACACGATCCACATGCCTCTGCCTCTTCCCCCGAGTCCCGCGTACATCCTCCGACGCAGCCCGGGGGCCCTTCGGGCAATCCTTTTCGGATCTACCCCAGCCAGGCTTCCTCATCCCATCAATTCCAGAGCGAGAACAGCGACGACGAGCGCAGACATCCGCGGAAGCGTCTCAGGACCGAGCGGGGAAACCCCATGCCGGTCGAGGATCTTATCATCGATCCCCCTCTCTCGGACGGCCCCCCAGAGCATCCCGCCGCCATTGACCTAGACCCTGCGCTCACACGCGAATTGACAAACCGCAAGTCCCTGTCTACCTGTCCGTCTGTCTACTGCTGACCAGGTCCCTGCAGTGTTCTTCACCCACTGCCATCCCGCGAGAGTCATTATCCATAAGCCGACCTTTTCTTCCGCACTAAGTCACAATCGCGTTCCATCTCATCTTCTTCTCGCTGTATGCGCTCTTGCCGCCCCTCTATCTAAGCAGCCGCGGATACGGACGACACCCTCTCGTTTTGCTGGAAAGCCTTTTGCTCAGGAAGCTCTATCACAAATGTTTGATGGCGCGGGACGCCTCGTCGTCGAACCCGACTTGGCAGCCGCGCAGGCGCTTTGTATCCTTCAGATGCATGACATACTCACGGAGAAAAGGAACAGTAGCTGGAGCTCCCGATTTCACGGTACTATCTCCTTTCCTTCCCTTCTGCTCTTTTACGTTCCCACCTCAGTTGTACTAATCGGGTGGATCAGATCTTGCTTTGCAGATCGTGGAGGGCCTCGGAGTGCACAGTCCGGAGCATCCGACGCTCACTCCGGTCCCATCCCAAGAGTTCGTGCAACGCTCCATTGAACGCGAAGCCGTCCGGCGCATCTTCTGGCTCATCCACCTCCTCGACGTCATGGCCTCCATATATTTTAAAAAGCCGGTCACATTCGCCGACAACGAATTGCGGCTAAGATTACCTGTGGACGAAACGAGTTTTGAACTTGGCGTCCATTCCACGCTGCCTGGTGTGTGTTCCATCTTGTCACACCTATCCTATTATTTTGCTTCCCCCCCTTAACCCCTCATCACGCCGCGGTAACAAGTACCGTCCCATGCCATTATATCCCTCCCTTGTTGCTCCCGCATGTCTATTTTCTACCTTCTTTTCTCCTATGCACACGCGCTTATTCCCTGCCATCTTTGTAACCTGCATACCGTCATCCTTTCTATGCGCCTTCTATCTGACAACCCCAACTAACATGATTACTATCTCCAGAATATCTCTACCTTCCGGCGGTTAGGACGCAATGGGCCTCCGAATTCGGCCATCTCATTCGCGTCATCTCCATTTACGCTAAAATGGAATTTGCTCTTGATGAGATTACAGGTGAGTACACTGCCCGATATGGCCATTACGTGGCGACGTCTCTGGCTGACGCTAAATTTAGATGCAACGACAAACGGCTTTTCCGCAGCGGCGTTGATGGAGGCTGAACAGAGGATGGAGGTACGTGCTTCCCCGCTATTTTAACTTGCAGCGTTCTCATGGTCCACTCTGCGGCGCTGGCGGGTATTATTATTATAGGAATGGGATCGTACTCTGCCGGATCACCTGCGTTTCTCGGAAGAAAACTTGCAAGTGCAGCAGTCCATGTTCGAAACCAGCTCGAACGGTGGAGCTTGGTGCTGGTGCTGCATACACCTCTATCACGCATCATGCGCGCTAGTCTTGAACCTCGTGAATATCCCTTTCCTCCTGCTAATTTCCACCTGCTTTCGCCTGCGTAAATTTCCTCTGCAGTCCGTGGTCTGGGTTCTGACCTCGTTGCACCCCTCACAGGCTCGCCAGCGCACGCATCGGGGATCGATGGCCGACACGCAGTGGGCAGTCGAACGAATCGAGCTCATTTTGAAGATGCTGGGCGATCGTGCGAAGAATAGCATACTGAGTGCGTTTCGGTTTTTGGCTCTTCGATCCTATGCTTTCCGGCAGGCGCTGACAGATATCTTATTTTCATGCTTTCTTATCGCCGCTCTAGTGGGTTCGGCACTTTGGGTGCGTGCTGGTCTTCCGTGAGCTATCCCCAAGCCAGATGCTGACGTTATACTTGCAGTCACTGATCAAGTATTGCAAGAGGGATGACCCGCAAGTTCGCAAGTGGGCTGTGGAATACGAAGAAGCGTACGGCACGCAGATGTTCGAGATGGTGCAAGATTGGCGCAGCCAGCCGTCGCCGCCGCACCTGCATCAGCATGTGCACTCCTCGCAGCCGCAGGCATATCACCAGCAACCGCAGACGGCGCACAACAACGGCAATCATCATTCGACTGCATACCACGCACAGCAGCTGTCGGTCTCGCACCGGCGCCTCTCGGATGTGCGCACGGCCGGGCCCCCTCAGGGGCCATTCACGCTGAACACCGCCCGCTCGCCGCATCACCACACGTCGGACTCGTATGGCAGCAATGGCAGCAGTAGCACCGTGAAGCGATCGCCGAGCCACTCGCCTCCCATCTCGTATCCCCTCGGCGGCCGCGCATCGAACACCGCCACGAGCAGCTCGAGCAGCTCCTCGAACAGCACCCGGCCGCTGGCGCCCGGGCTGCATGACGCGCGCGGCGGCCCCTCGGGCGCGGGCTCGGGTGCGAATTTGGGTGGGCCCGACGCGGGGCTATTTCAGGCGCAGCAGCCGCCTGCGGCCGCGGCGGCGGGGGCAGGCAAGTACGGCAGCCGCGACGCGGGGCATCAGGGCGGCGCGCCGGGTGCCTTGCGCTGGGCACATATGGGCGATGACTCCGCCGGCGGTGCTGGAGCGGACACGGGCCCTGCTGGCGGAAGCTTGAGCGCGGGGATGTCGGGCGAGGGGAAGGCCGCGGGCGATGGTGGTGGCGCTGGGGCGGCTGCGCGCGGCTTTGGGCCGCCCGGCGACGGGACGCAGTCGCTGCCGTCGCTGAAGGCGAGCGGGCTGCTCGACTCGTGGGGGTCGGCGTCGCGCGCGGCGGGCGGCGGGGACGCGCAGAAGGCCGCGCCGGGGACGCAGCAGACGCCGCGGCGGAGCGCGCCGTCGGGGGCGATGCACCTGACGCTGCAGCACGCGGCGGACGTGGCGGAGCTGCGGCCGTCGACGACGCTGGGGATGCCCGTGGGCATGTCGTGGCTCGCAAACGAGTCGAGGTAGGCCCGCCCGGTTCGTTTCTCCCTTCCATCTTGCTTAAAGTTGAACTGTCTTTCTTGGTGTGCTTCTTGCGCGCGGACTCTACCCGACCATCTGGCTCGCGCTGTCCGCTGACTACTGTCCTTGTTGTTGTTTTTTTTACCTACACTCCTGTTGTTGTGCACATATCCTCTCATGCAACTGTTATATCTTGTATTCACCGATACCGCTCCATCCACTCCATTTCATTAACCCCCCCCCCATCGTACATTATATTGTAACGTCATTCTGCCATCACGCTGCTTCGAAACGAATTCGGACAAAGTTCTTATCCGCACAGGCGGGAAAAGGGTGTGCATGTACCGAACGTGTATGGGTAATTATGCCTGCACTTTCTTGAGATTGCGATTGAGCTGCGGGTTGACCTGGGTCGCGCGCTGCAGGAGCGTGTTCACGACGTCGCTCTTCTTCGCCGCGAACACGGCGTCGATCTCCGCGAGCTTGCCCACCGTCTCCTTGTCCAGCGCGGCCTGCGTCGTGGACGTCGTGCCCGCGTGCTAGCGCTCAATTAGCCGTCGACGACGGCGCAGCAGGCGGAACGTCACGCACCGAGGCCTCGAACGCGCGGAACTCCTGCTCCTTCGCCTTCTTGTACTCGTCTATCTCCTTCGCCGCCTCCGCGTGGGCGTCCTTGAGCTTCTGCACGCGATCTACAGGCGGGCAGGCGGGCCAGTCAGCACCCATTGGGCGGGCAGCAACTCAGACGGGCGTACACTGGCGGGCCTGCTGCACGATCTTGGCGGCCTCCTTCTCGGCCTCGAGGAGCGTCTGGATGCCCTGGGACTGCTGTGCTGCCTGCGCGCGCCGCACGGGGAGGGTGTCAGTGCCTGCCTGCCGCCGGACGGGCGCGGGCGCGGGACGTACCATCGTGGGGTGTGGTGGTGGCGGCGGAATGGGATTGGAACCCCGCTCGGGCCATGCGAAATCGGGTCGGCGCTCAGATTCTCAGCGTCGATCCAGTGCCAGATGGCTGCCAGTGCCAGTGCCGTGCGCAGCGTCCGCGTCCCGCTTGCTCGTACGGCCTGGCGTACACTTCGACCACGCCTAGCGCGTTCTGGCCGCGCCGGGAAACGTGCGCTCGCGTCCTAACTTTGCGGCCTTACTTGGACACCTTGGGACCACATAGCGTCCTAGCTGGGCCGCAGTACACGCAATTATCATTGTATGCACGGCAGGCTGTGCTTCAGCTGACCACAAGCTCGCAAATGGTGCGCCACCAACACTGTCGTCCTCCGTGGCGGGCGTCCCGCGCTGATGATGTCAATTTTGGGGTGACATACAGACGCACTTAACTGGGAACACCGCACACATATCAGACATGAATCAGACGTCGTTTTCATCACCCACATCTCAGTTCCGATCCCCCCCCTGGGCGGCACGCCAGACTGGGATGGGCCTTCTCGAGTCCTGCACGCCCTGCCGTGCCCTGGCTCGCTAATCTGGGGTGTATCTCGCAGATGCATCTGCATGTATACTTAAGTATGTCTTTGGCACATATGTCTCCCACCCCCCCGCGACATGCGAAAATCCACTGGGTTCAGATCTCAGGCGGCGAATACGGATACGGACGCGGGAGGGCGCGCTATTCTCAGCGCCGTGCTCTCGCCTGCTCAGCCCGCCCTGCAGCCGGCACCAGCGTCTAGGTAGGTTCGCGCCCACCCTGAGCAGCGCGCGTGCGCGCTTTCCTCGGCACGCCGCCACGGCCCACGGGGCCTGTTGGGCCTCGCTCGGCCTCGCTTTGGACGCGGCGTCATTGTGGGCATTTTGGGGCGCGTCTAATTTTATTGCCTCGTCGCTGGGCTCACACGCCGCCCCTGAATCGACGACGATCTAGCTTCGCGGGGCTCTCTCTTGTTCTGCGTCTGGCGCGCTACTTATACATACAATTGAGCGGTCTCGTCGCCGCGCGAGGCGGTCCCCCAGCGGATGGGAGACCCTTGTTTTCAGCGCTGTTAACTTCTGTGGACTGGATCAACGATGCTCTGGATATGCGAGACCGTAGGAACCGAACGCGCTCCATCAGCCCCCGGCGATGCTGAATGTCTACCACACGACACGCCGGAACGTCCGCTGCCGCTGGAGCCCGCTCAGCTGCACCCACACACCGCGCGCGAGCAGGGCGCCATCGATCGGCCTGCCGGCGGTGATTAGCTCGCTATTTGCGCAGCGAACGACTTGCCGCAACGTGGATACGCATCGTAATGTGTAAGTGGGTGCCGCAGTTAAATTGCGTTGGAGCAAAGCTCGTCACCATCATCATGGCTAGCCCGTGCTAGCCCCCGGCACCCCCAGCGATCCGGGCTTCCCGGTGTACTCAGGTGGTGGTGGGCGCGCGGACTGATGGGGCCAATGGATGGCGGATTATTCTTGACTTGCGAATACAAGGGCGCGATACGTATCACGGGCTTTCTCTGGCAGTTGGAATGAAATTTTAATGCTGCGACGACGCGCGCTCCGGCAACGCCTGCGACTGTGCTCCGGCAACGCTCGCGTATGTACTCACGGCGGAAGCTCGTGCGTGTGCTTCTCCGGGCTCCCCCAGGCTCCCCCAGGGGATCTGCAGAACGCCGCAGAAGCCAGTGGAATATGGATGCCCCCCACACGGCGCGCGCGCGCAGGCGACGGACATGGCGCGCTCGCCAATCTTGCTTCCCGCGTCAATTTTATCTGGCGAGTGCGGTTTATCCTTATACGGAGAGTGGGCATGGGACAGTTCGATGCCACACGCCGATGCGCGCGCACGCGGAGACGACGGAAGTACACGCCTCGCCAATCTCGCCTCGCGCGTCAATTTCACCTGGGTATCTGGTTTTCCATCTGGGGGGGTTGTCGAGACGGCGCGCAGCCCTGGGGTGCTGCCATATGCGGGTGTTGCAGCTTGGAGGTCCAGTGGGCTTGTTCGTATCGTTGATAGACGCTGCCCACCACCGGGGCGGCTGAAGCTTGAACACCTCTCGAGTTCGAGTTCCAGATCGTATCAATCAGCCTCAAGCTTAAAACAGAGTGGGTACTCAGAATACTTCACGTCCGTGATTCACTGATTGCTGTTTGCCTGCAGACTTTCGTCGGCGGGCCGCCAGCATCGCGAGGCAAATCGGGACACAATACGACATACATAGTACGAAGCCCGCGCCCGTGCAGTCCTTGTGGGAGGAAGTCTGCCGCAAGCGAGGCGCACTCACGCTCACTAATTAACGGTGCGGGTATCCGTGCAGCGAGATCTGCGCGGCGCGCTGAAACTCGCCATCTGCGGTGTGCATTTCCATGCATAGTCGAAATAACCACCTCCGTCTTGTGAGAGGCAGTGCGGCCACAAGCGGTAGCGCACGCGCTCACTAATTAACGGTGCGGGCATCCGGGTGCGTCGATGCAGAGATCCGCGTAGGGCGCTGACACCTGCAGTGTGCGTTTTCAAAGTTTTATTATCAGAACAATCACCGTCGGGTAGCGTGTGCAGATGGCGCGCGTCGTGCGCTGTCGCCGTCGACCTATTCGCGAAGTCGGCAACGCGAGCGTGGGTCTGCGCTCGCGGCTCTACATGCATCGTTCTGCGAAGAATCAACGAAGAACACTTACTTACGAAACACACTGGGAACACACGCGGCGTTCACAATTTTGCTTCTCCGCCGATGCGTCCAAAGAGGCAGGTTTACCGGCGATTGTGCACGGGTCTGACATAGGCGTTCTATTACTTAAATTCGAAGCGCGTCGCGGCGGTAGTATCTCTGCGGCTGGCACACGCGATTGGTGTGCACGGTGGCCGGGAAAGCTCTGCAAAGCGACAGGCCCGGAGGTTGCGGTGTGCCACATGCATATTTTACCAAAGTGCGGCGCGCATCGCAGCCGTGCTGATACATAACCGAATCGTTATGCGGCTGGAGCAACGAAAATCGAGCACAGATGCTCCCCCGCGCCCTCTGCAGATCGGATTCTCACTGGCTTTACGTGGTGAATATCGAGTCACTCGAATATTTATACACTGAGCATACAGACTTTCAATTAATCATAGCACATCGCGGCGACCAATGAATGGTTGATGAATGCTCTCAGAGAATAGCGCTAGAAGCCGCTCCCTTGCTTATTTTATCTCCCAATGAGAGTGTTTGCTATATACCAGTGGGAGGAGAAGTTGAAGTCGTTGCCCAATGGGACATGTCTCTAGGCGCCCGGCTTGCACAGGCGGCTACGCTCGCGAATTGATAAGATAAGATGCGCCGTCGGAGCCACAATACAAACCGAGGCCGGCAGCGCCACGGCGAAGCCTTGAACTTTGTTCAATGTTAGATCTTGGTCTGAACCTGCACGTTTAAACTTGTCTTCCATCTTCCTCCACCCAAATTCCACCTAAGTACCGATCAACGTCGCGGAACATGAACTTTACAGAGATGTGTAATCGCACCCATCACGCCGGACACAAGTACTCTATCTACAGTGTTCTATGTAAAACTCTTTGAAATGGGTATCTTTTATTGATCTTTTGTTGAAATTAGCAATTACCCGTTTAGACAGTGGCGGTCCCGTGGCCGTCGAACAGCGGCGCCAACGGTTCAACGAAAGCATTCAAGAAAAGGCATCTTCAAAGGAGGCCACAATTTTAGCACCATGCCAGTGTGGTCCCGGAACCGTGTCCAAAAGGCTTGCATTAGACCACCCCTTGGGTATAATATTAATACAGGGGTGCTGAGTTTAACTGTTTACCCCACTGACCGAATGGCGCGCTTTACGCGCTTGCTCTCCGAGTCGATGGCCGATCATCCAAACATCGCGGCCTGTATCTGGTGACAAAGGAACGTGGGGAACATTGGCTCACACTGCGCGGTGTCCGCAGTAGCCAGGCGATCATCCCCACGTAACCCTCCGCGGCTTCCGACGGGATCTCCACGGTTTAATTCACTGATTCGCGGAGAGCAACTTGATGTAGGTTACCGTTGTCTTTTAAATGCCTGTGTATTAAGCAGTGTCATTGTATTGAAGCTCTCGTTATCAGATTACGACTTACCCTCAACACAATACGCTGTTGGCTTTACAACAAAAGCGGCGCGAAGGCTTGTAAGAAAAACCGAGCGCTTTTTCGTTGTTCCTATCCTCGGCAATGTGTTGTCTTCAAATACCGTCCAATGTCTTCATGGACGTGGTAATTATAACACAGACTATGATCGCATGGTTCACTCCTCTTCGATCAGAGACTTGCGCTAGAGTTATTCATATCTAGCAGTGTTCTGGATTCTATCTATGAATTAATATCATCTCCTAGGCTTCCCTGGCTCTAAGTATGCGGTCTGCTAAGCTTACCTACCGTTACAGACCGTTGCCCGGCCGGGTGAGCACGGGTTGAGCTCGGGAGACAATAGCCTGAGTGAACTCCGTGTTATGTCCGGTGTGCTATACAGGAATTTCCTTTGCAAAATATGTTGAAATAGAACATCCATGGAGACAGTCAAGCTGTGTGTGAGAAATATATAGATTGGTATAGAAGACCCAGCGATACTATATGCCACCAGGACTTCGTAACGACCGTCACTTCGTCAGATGCCGATAACCTCGAAAATCACCTTCGTCCCAGGTGGTCCTCTCCCTCTAAAAATGCAGGAATATGCTCATCAGATAGATTTGATCCCATGAATTCAATTTCATGCAATAAAACCCATTGGTTGCCTCGGAATTGCAGTCGTGACGAAGTAATGGTCGTGACGAAGTCCTGGTGGCATATAGTAAATCCGAAGCTGCCGAGGCAATTTCCCAACTTGTAATTCATGAGCTGATACAGTGCAGTAGCTCTAGTAAGTTTCCTAGAAGCTCGGCATTAGTAGCAAGTGCGTGGCCCTCTAGAAATGGGTGCCCTGAGTTCTTCTCGCTTTATTATATCACGTATGCTAGAGATTTTCTACACGTTAAAGGTCTAAGCCTCTGCGCCACTGGTTTCAAATGCGCATACCGCAGGAGAATATTCGGCTGCATGCGCCCCGTGCGAACATTCTCCTAAATGATTCCAAGGAAGGCAATTGAAGAGCCTAATGAAATCACTGAGATCACCGTCGAAATAAAATAAGGTTTTCAGGAGGCTTCCTGATTTCTGAACCTCAAAAAATGCTCATTAAGCTCTGTGCTATGATATCAGTTCCCCAGGGACGACTTCTTTGCGGGCTCGGATGCCTTTTTGGGTGTACTTTGAACCGCGTGCATGTTTTAATTTGTCATGTTCATAGTTTTCAAGCTCCAGACTGAAGTTGAGAGGCACGTATTTAAATGGCCCGCCTGTAAGGTAGCAGTTTTCTGTTCCAGTAACTTCACCAGCGTTGTTCAGATACCTCTATACAGCCCGATTCATCCCTCCATTACCAATGACAGACCAAGTCAAAGTTCACCACCGACCCCACGTTCACTTTTGGTGTAAATTGGTAGAGTGAGCACTCGACTTCAAGTTCTTGGGGACCTTCATCTGCCATCCACGTTTTAAAATGCTGATGAAATTCGGTATCTTCTCAGTCATATAGTCGCGGCGTTATTGTCTCTCGACATACATGGGGAAATCAACTCCGAAGATTTAGAGGTATGCTTGTGCATGTCAATTTGGGGATGAACGAGAGAAAAAGTCTGATTGTTGCAGAGCCTCGTCAGATATTCTGATATAACGCTTCAGTCTTTGGACGGCTTTTGCATGCCCGACGACAAAGCGCTCCTGCAGGAGTTGATATTGCAACTTGTCGCTTGGGTTCAAAACAGCAGAAAGATTTTCTTCGAAACAAAATCGAATGAGGTGAAGATAAATGATGTTCAGAAGGAAAAAGCAGATAAACAAGGTAGAATGGGTGTGGTACTGCCCGCCTCAGTGCTACAAACTGACAAAACGCATGTGCAGCCATGAGCGCAGAGCTGATAGCTCTTGCGGAAAAAACAAAACAGAACTTTCGAATCTTGAAAGAAATTGCGGAAGTGTGCGGTTATTCAGCCGGAGGGGTAAGAACGACTGCACCTCGGGACATAATAGTTGGAGCGGCACCCGAAGTGCACACGCCGCAACTTCAAGTTGAAATGCAGCATGCAAATGGTAATAGGGTAAACTGCAAAGCAGACACTGTAACAGCCTTGAAAGGTGATACAGACACATGTATCCAGAGGGTGGGCCTGAAATCCTATAATCAAACCACAACCTCAACATGAACTGACTTTGGAGCATTCAAAACAGATCTCTATGGATCTCAAGAATTTGGAGACAATGCGCAGCGAATATCAATTAAGTTTACGTGACACTCAGGCCGAAGTCAGGACTCAGATCCTCAATTCTGCTTTCAATCTGGAGCTTTACGGACCGTACCTGCCAAGGCCCCGTCCCGTATACATCGGTCAAGAGGACATCGACAGCACATTGTGGAAGGTGTTTCAATTTGAAGCCATACCCATGATTGTAACAACTTCCAGAGATATTCGAGATAGGATCACGGATGACAATACGTCAGCGGTGAAGCTATATGAGACTCTTGAGTTCCCTTTGAGGACAATAAGTATGGTATTGAAAGCATACAAAATTTCTGGAAGTCCTTTGGAGCTTGATAACCGTCCTTTATCACCAATGTACTATTGAGTTCATTCCTATTTGTGTCCAATTTTTTTTAGGTTTACTTCTTGGTAGCTGATACACTATCATTAAAAATTTTGAGAGGTATAAAATGGCTCGCGATGTACATATAACTCGGATTTCAACAGTTTTTGTGCAGTGGCTGAGTAAATAGTTAATATTTAGACCGGTGGCCGATCTCTACATGAGCAAAGCTCGATGTAGAGATCGGGATTTCTGAGTTTAAATCCCTGTAGCGAAGCATTCCCACACCCTCCTTCCTGATATATTTTTGAACGAACACCCTAAAGTCATCACGTGCTGCCCCTCTAAGCGCGCTGTGGCCTGATTCCGCTGCTTGAACGAACTCGAGATTTGAACGACGAGCTCACAATGAACCCTCGACGCCCCAAAACGGCTGCCGAAATACTGGCCAACGCTACATATGCCCCCGATCCCGTGCAGACAGTACCTTCACAACTTTTAAATGTCTTTTCTGTCAATCCGCTCATTCAAGACCTGCCCTTCGAAAACCTACCCGTCATCGCCTCTGAAGTTACTCGTCAACCCGGGGAAGAATCACCAGGGACATCTGGTTCAAAATTCAAACGACCTGTGACCCCGAATTTTTTTGGTGCGAAGGACAGAAGTGGTATGGAAGCTGGGAGAGCGAGGAGGAGCTCGGACGCCGTTGATAGCATGTCAGCCTTTTTAATCATATGTAAGTATATAAAATATAACGTCGTTTGTAGCCTGTACTCTGAGGATCTTCCCGAATTTGATTTGCGTTCTGCTTCACCGACAGAATCTGTCAGTGCGCCATCCATGACACTTCATGACACCTGCATTAGCGACGTCCTGGAGCTTCTTCGAAACAGACGTATCAGCCCATTTGATTTTATTCTCGAGGTCCTTGATGGAAACCAGCCACGTTATCATAGCTATCAAACGGAATTTTACAAGGAAGCAAGCCCAAAACTCTATGCGATGCTTGACCTGATCTCGCAAAACCAAAACGGACAGAAAAAGATACGCACATGGATCAAGCGCTCGTGTCTTGAGACTGTCTGCGAGATAGNNNAGACGGCGCCAATTCCGGAGGAATAGTAAGCTCAAACTCGGCCTGCACGCGCTCTTTTGGCAGATTTCGAAGCCTTTCGAGCTTCTCATTACACTCATGAGCTGCGCTGACAGGGTCCATGGCCTAAATATGCGTACATGCGGTGTAATGGGGGAGGACGGTGGTTAATTGACGCGCCGGACGCGCTGCGACGCGCTCAGAGGGGAAGCACGTGATGACTTTAGGGTGTTTGATCAAAAATATATCGGGAAGGAAAGTGTGGGAATGCTTCGCTACAGGGATTTAAACTCAGAACTCCCGACCTGAATAGCGACGGATGCAATCCTCCTATGCAGGTCGGCCTCCGCCCTAGTTAATATTAGCCTGAGAAAATCAAGTTTCTGGGAAATCACATGATCTAAGCCCTGATTCGGCTTGATATCCCCGCCTTGACCGTCGGTTGTCAATTACCACCACCACCACTCGATGCTACAATGGACGTCTTAGCTTCACCTACATCTTCTACTAATCTGAATCCATCAACAGGCTCGTTGACTCCTTCTCCAGCTACGCGTCCTGTTACCTCAAAGGCGCGCGGAGTATGCAAATATTACACTGACCCCCGTGGATGCTACGCAAAGGACCAATGCAAGTTTCTCCACTCTGAACCGCCAAAGGAGGGAGAAGAACCAGCCTTGACCCCGTATGATCGCTCCAAGACGTGTAAATTCTATTCTCAAGGTGAGTTTGACCGTGTATCAGTATAACATGTGGCATCCTGTTTCTGACAAGCCACCAAGGCTACTGTCGACGCGGGGATGAGTGCTGGTTTTTGCATGCTGACGCCAAGGGCAAGGGGCCACTGGAGGAAGAGGATGATTTATGTTCTATTTGCTTCGAAAAACCGACAACATACGGTTTACTGAGTGCGTCAACCCGCTACGATACTCTTGTTCCCCCACTCACCTTTTCCATAGCCGGATGCAGCCATATCTTCTGTACGACTGTATGCTCAACCATTTTCTTTCTTTCTTTTTGGTCGGCTGACTGTTTTGGCTAGTGTATCAAGCAATGGCGTGACCCATCGCGCAAGCCCATTGGTGTCCTAGACTCGGGCAACACAAAGCGTTGCCCAATGTGCCGGGCGCCATCGCGATTCATCACACCTTCGAGCAAGTTTTGGCCCGACGGCTCTACAGAGAAGCAGAAAACGGTGGAGTCATATCGCGAGAGCATGGCGAGGGTACAATGTCGATTCTTCCAGAAGTCCATCAGGAAGGATAGGCTCATCTGTCCTTTCGGGAACGAGTGCTTTTATCAGCATAAGAAACCGGATGGGACAATACATTTATTCAGGGATGGTGTAGAAGAATCCATGCGGGTTCGTTCCATCCTCTTCAGCCCCCACATTTATGTTAACGCATTCTATTCTCGTAGCGATACCGTATCGGGCACCACAACCGCGGTCGATTTGCCGTAAGGCTTGGTGAAGTGCCATACATTCCGGGAATTGACCTCGCAAACTTTACAATTGCTGCTGCGCTCGATCTCAATCCTAATTTATTTGACCTCGGAGGCACCAATCCCAATGGTAGACTGACCGAGGGTGAAACGATGGCTGTAGCCTTCGACATGCTGGCAAACCATCTCCGGGAAAGTACTGGCGCAGCAGGGTCGAATCAAACCAGACAGGACGGCGAGGGTGTTCAACCTGGGGAGGCTTTGACGATGATGCGTTTGGTAAGTATGAACAAGAAGTACCCCCCCTTGTTACTGAATCACCGTCGCAGTTGGATGTCGTCCGGGAACAACTATTACCTGGCTTGCGATCAGCAACGGGGGCCGCTACCCCACCTTCAAACCGACCGCCTCCCAATACAACTAGAAACGGGACTGCAACTGTAGCCGATGAGGCTGACGAAGATCTGCCACCACTGCTTGAACCCATAGATCCATATGAGTCAGACCACTCGATGCCTGGCTTACAGAGCGTTTCCAGCTCCAATAATTCGGAGGATGGCCAGGGTGACGATGATGCTTCTTCCTCTTCCTCTGATGACCCCTTGGACACTCTGAGCCGCCAAGACGTCGGTACAGAAGAGTCGGCCCAATTCTTCCGCGATTTTCCTAACCCAGCCTCAGAGATACAAACGCCCCAGTCGCGCCCTGCTTCAAGTGCACGATTTAGCACTGTCGTTGACCGATCGAACACAGCGACGGGTAGCGCTTCACCCGCAACTCAGTCGACATCTACGGGGAGTCAGATGGATCCCGCACCTCAGATGTCCCTTTTAGAATGGGCAAGGGCTGTGGTCCGTATGGATGAGGAAGAAGAAGATGATGATGATGATGATGACGATAACGAGATGCCCCCCCTCGAGGCCGTTCCAGGTAGTGACGGCTCATCTCTGTCGAGCACAGACCTCCCGAACGATGTGAGTCAACTGCGGACCAACGCATCACGGACTGTGACAGGCACCACTGACGATGAACCACCACCCCTCGAGCCTGCTGAACACACCCTCCTTGGCTCAATGGCCTCGGATCAACCTGCTGCAGCATCCGATCTCGTTGAAGCTACAATCATCACTCGTCAAAGAAGCGGCGAGCAAGAATTTACCACTGACGGACGAGGACGGGTGATTAGTATCGGCGGACCAGAACATTCGTCATCGCAGACACCAACTAGTTCAGATGAAGAAGAGAGCTACGACGCTAGTTCTCATGTTGCACAAGTGCCCCCTGCCATTCACCGCCAGGCCAGCGAGTACACTACAGATGGGCGAGGGCGCGTGATAAGTGTGGGGGATCCCGTTGCCTCTGGGTCCTCGACCACCATGAGCGAGGGCGAAGGCACTATGGTAGTGACTAGTATGACTGGTGCCTCATCTGAAGGCCCTGTGGGGCCAGGACATGGAAGGGGGTTTTTTGCGTGGTTCCCGTTCAACTCACTATTCTAGATGATTCTGAGATGATTACTTTGTTGTACACAATCATATATTCATGCCCATTTGCAAGGCTCGATTGGTTGAAAGCCCTGACAAAAGCTGCTTCACAGCCCGAACCCTTTTTCAAAAGGAAAGGGGGACTTGTCCTAATGACGCCAACGAAAATACGCGCATCATAGATTGAGGAGGCCAAATATTAATAAGGCACCATGTGGCACGCGGACCGCGCTCCCACTGCTGATGTCATAGTAGTATTTCATTGAGCCTGGACTCAACTTGCCTGAGGCTCCTTCTTTCTAACCATCACATTGTCAACTCCTACGATGGGGCGCAAACAGGCATACGGACGGCCTAAACCTACGTTACAGATATCTCGCTCGAAATCGTCATCGGGATCTTCTTGCTCGTCCCCGGCGGTCAGCCCTATAAGCTCTGCTGCCCCCAAGACACCCGCAGATGAAGGGATCGAGTTCTTCCAGGGGGAGGTCAACCCTGGCGAAACGCCCATTCAGGTCTACGAGCTAGCTCTTGACCCCGATGGTGGACCTAGCAAAGCGCTCTCAGTATGTGTTAATTACTCGTGGTTTCGAAGTTGCTCATATTGCTCCAAGTACGTTCGCCTTCCACCGGCTTACACGCCATACATTCTACGCGTCTCCATCCAGGCGGGAACCCCCGCGGCGAGAAACGGCGTGTTCAAGACGAACTTTCCTCTTGATGGAGGGGTCTTTTCACGCGACAAGTTCTGCAAGCGAAAGTGCGTTCAGGAGTATTCGCTGTTTCTGAAGTTCTTACGCGCCATTCAGACTCCCACAACACTTTTCGAAGCCCATTCATGTTGATTTACCCATATCGCACGCGGGCGCATTCAAATATTGGGTTGAGTACAGCGGGAGCAACGGCGAGCGTATCACGGGCCGCGAAGGCTTTTTCAATATCGACCCGATCCTCAAAAGTAAGGCGAGATCCCCTATCCTTTCTGACGACCTCCAGATACTCCCGCCTGGCGAGGGAGCAATCCTCTCTGACAAGCTCGTCAATGTCCCTCTCGATGGGCTTGCCATCCTTACTGTTGTGTCCAAGTGGATGGGACCTACGGAACAATGGAGACCGCACTTTAAAGAAGCCAAAGACAGAGGATACACTATGCTCCACTACACTCCTTTGCAACAGCGAGGCGAGAGTGATAGCCCTTACTCCATCCGAAGTCAACTGGATTATGATCGTACCCTCTTTGGTACCGATGTGGACCAAGAAGAGGGCCGGATGCGAATTGAAGAGGTGTTGACAGTCGCTCGCGATGAATATGGCCTGCTAAGCCTGACGGACGTCGTTCTCAATCATACAGCAAACGACACACCTTGGCTGGTCGATCATCCAGAAGCAGGTTTTAGTCCAGCAAATACCCCGCATCTCACGCCTGCATTCGAGCTTGATTCAGCCATTATCGATTTCTCGGCCTCCCTCGCCGTGAAAGGCTTGCCAACTATTGTGCATTCTGAAAACGATGTGAACGTGCTCATCGCGGCCTTCGACAAGACTGTCCGCGGTCTCAATCTGTGGCAATATTACATCCTTGATCCCGCACGCGAGAAGGACTCGGTCTACGCGGCCCTCGCTGCAGGCACCATCGAGCCATGGACAGGTCCTAGTATCAAGGGCAAGAATGTTGGCGACCTGGCGGACATCCTACGTTCGGAAAAGAAAATTATCGGCTTCGGGCAGTTAGCTTCACGATTTAACGTACGAGTTGATAGCTCTGTCGCCGCTGGGTTCATACAGGCGGCCTTCACGGATATCCGGGAAAATGATGCGCTTGCAAATGCTT
Organism: Hypholoma sublateritium FD-334 SS-4; assembly: GCA_000827495.1. NCBI lineage: Eukaryota > Fungi > Basidiomycota > Agaricomycetes > Agaricales > Strophariaceae > Hypholoma > Hypholoma sublateritium. The sequence continues at coordinate 380,153 of KN817542.1, forward strand.
GGGTAAAAGTCGTCGATGTATTGAATGTACCACTCTATGCCGAATGGGAGGCTGATACCGAAGCTGCTATCGGAAACGTGAGGAATCGACTCAGATATTCGAGACTAGATACGAATGGTCCGAAGCAAGGCGAGATTACGAAGGAGTGAGTGCGCTTTCATATTTATTTATTCCACATGCACTCAATGTTTTCATGCTTAGAAAACCGATCATGGAATTATACTTCACGCGGCTGCCTGCAGCACCTAATGCTGACCCTCTCGTGTACTCTTTGGCGAATAACGGTTGGATCTGGGATGCGGACCCGCTTCAGAATTTCGCCTTGCTGCCTTCGAAATCGTATCTTCGACGCGAAGTTATTGTTTGGGGAGACTGCGTCAAGCTGCGCTACGGATCTGAGCCCGCCGACAATCCGTGGTTGTGGTCGCATATGACCTCATATGTGTCGAGTCTCGCGGCCACATTTGACGGCTTCCGCATCGACAATTGCCATTCAACACCTCTGGCAGTGGGCACGCGCATGCTCGATGCTGCGCGTACTGTGCGCCCAGATCTGTATGTCTGCGCCGAACTATTCACAGGGAACGAGGACATGGATCTGGTGTTCGTTCGTGAACTGGGAATCAACAGCCTGATCAGGGAGAGCGGCAATGCCTGGGATCCGAAGGAGCTATCGAGACTGCTCTATCGACATGGCCTGGGCAAGCCGATTGGATCCATGGACGCGGCGTGCATGGTCAGCAAGGAGGAGATACCCAGCCCTACCGGGAAAGGACCCGTCCGGAAGGCCGTCAGCCGACTGCTTAACGGCAGCGCACCGCATGCGCTGTTGTATGATCTGACGCACGACAACGAGACGCCGCTGCACAAACGTTCGGCAGAAGACGCCCTATCGACGGGAGCGCTGGTCGCATTTAGCCATTGCGCAGTTGGGAGCGTAAAGGGCTTCGACGACCTATATCCCAAAATATTGGATTTGGTGAACGAGAAGAGGGCGTACGAGTTAACCGACCTGGGCGAGAACAGCGGCATCGCAAATGTGAAGAGAGTACTGAATGAGTTGCACTTGGAGATGATTTTGAATGGGTACGAAGAGGGTCATGTGCACCAGGAAAACGATGTGAGCCAGACCTTTTCGTTATCGAGAAATAGAGCTGACAGCTAGGGAAATGCAGTATATTGTACTGCACCGTGTCCATCCTACCTCTCAGAAGGGATATTTGCTCGTTGCACATACCGCCTTCCATAAGGGCTCGAAGGCTCGTGGAAATAGTAAGTCGCGTGAAGTAAATATTGCACATCTGTTAACGTTAGTATTTCCATAGTAAATAACGTCAAGTTACGCAGAACGAAGGCAAAGTTTGTTCTTGGCGCAAGCATCGAAATCCAATCATCCGAAATACCCCAAAACGATAAAGTTCTCACTGGTCTTCCCGCGAAACTGGTGCGAATGCCGCCTGTCGTCGTTCCGCAGGGGTTGGATCAAGAAGGCCCGTTTTCTGAAATTATTGTACCGGAAAATTTCCCTCCAGGAAGCGTGTTGGTGTTCGAGACACAGCTTCAAAACTTCGATCCGAAGTTTGACGAATTCTGCGCTTCAGGCGCCCAGGAAGCGTTCGCGAAATTGGATCTCGTCGATTTGAATGTTGTTCTACATCGCGCGGACGTGGAGGAGAGGGATGCCACTGCAGGCAAGTTTGGTGCATATGAAGTGCCTGGGTATGGAAAGTTGGTTTATTGTGGCCTGGAGGGGTGGATGCATCCCTTGGGGAACGTAATGCGGTACAACGATCTCGGGCACGCCCTTTGCGCCCACCTCAGGGAAGGAAGTTGGGCACTGGATTATGTGCATCAGAGGTTGTCAGAGTATGTCTTCGCGTTGACAATCTGAACGCAATCGATCAGTGCTAATAACTCGTTCTTTCTGTAGCCAAGTGGACGTATTCCCGAATCTTGCAGCGCCGGCAAAGTGGATCAAAGAACGCTTCGACCGCGTCAAGGAGACGGTGCCCAACTACATGCGTCCCAGATACTTTGCACTCGTCATTTCCGAAGCGTATAAAGTAGCCCGCGGCTCAGTTATCGACCAGTGCTCCGGCTTCGTGTCATCTGGGCACGCCTTCACCCAAAACCTTGCGCTGACGGCCGTGCAGATGTACGGCTTAGTCAAATCGGCTTCGCTGGACCCTGCAAAACCGACGCCCGCGCTAGCAGCTGGTCTTCCGCATTTCACGACGAACTGGGCGCGTTGTTGGGGCCGGGATGTGTTCATTTCACTGAGTGGGTTGTTTTTGACAACCGGAAATTTCGAGGGTGCAAAGAAACATATATTGGCGTTTGCGTCGACTTTGAAGCACGGTTTGATCCCCAACTTGTTGGACTCTGTCAGGAATCCCAGGTGTGTTGTTCTTTCTTTCTCTGTCATTCTCTATCAAAGATGATGTTGACAATCTGGCCTGCAGGTACAACTCGCGCGATTCGCCCTGGTGGATGTTACAGAATATTCAAGACTATGCGAAGAACGCGCCCGAGGGCGTCGAGATTCTTTCTGAAACGGTCAAGCGCCGATTCCCCAAGGATGATACTTGGGTGCCCTGGGATGACTCTCATGCATACGCTTATACAAGTACTTTGGCCGAGATCGTACAAGAAATCCTCCAGCGCCACGCCGACGGGATCCATTTTAGGGAATACAACGCGGGCCCCAATCTAGACATGCAGATGAAGGACGAGGGGTTCAGCATTGATATTCACGTCGATTGGGAGACCGGGCTGATTCTTGGAGGCAATGATCACAATTGCGGAACGTGGATGGACAAAATGGGTGAATCTGTCAAGGCAGGTACGAAGGGCGTGCCTGGCACACCAAGAGATGGCGCGCCCGTAGAAATTACTGGTTTGTTGAAGAGTACGCTACGGTGGCTTGCGGAGCTGTCGAGTAAGGACAAATTTTCGTTCAAAGGAGTGCAAGCTGAGAGTAAGTCGTTTGATTACATTTGCGGCGGACAATTCTGATATGTGCCACAGTAAATGGGAAGAAAACCTTTGTCACGTACCAACAGTGGTCGGATTTGATTCAAAATTCATTTGAGAAGTGCTACTACGTACCTTTAGGTGAGCCCTTTTGTTTGCAGATAAGTGTTGGTTATCATACTCAGCATTCGCAGATCGCTTGTCGGACAGCGAGTACCGAATCAATTCATCGCTCGTCAATCGTCGCGGAATCTACAAAGATGTCTACGGATCTGGAAAAACACACGAATGGGCCGACTATCAATTCCGGTGTAACTTCCCCATTGCGATGACTGTTGCGCCGGAGCTCTTCAACGAGAAGCACGCTCTGGGCGCTCTGCAGTTGGCAGATCAGGTGCTGCGTGGCCCACTTGGCATGAAGACGCTGGATTCTATGGACCTGCAATATCGCCCGAATTACGACAACTCAAATGATTCTGACGATGCGTCGGTCGCGAAAGGGTTGAACTATCATAATGTAAGACGACAATGACGTTTCTGTTACCTGCTAACGCTGATGTTATGGCGTGCATAGGGACCCGAGTGGGGCTGGCCGCTGGGATACTTCCTCAGAGCGTACCTGTACTTTGACACGAGGGTTGGGAAGGGTAGAGACGTGAGTACCCGACGTGAGTTAGTAGACTGAGTTGACCGCTAACTTTTGGCGTGGCAGGATCACAAGGAGACGCTGCATTATTTGCATCAGCTTTTGCTTCCACCGCGCAAGTATATTGCAGAAGACCCATGGCGAGGCCTTCCCGAGTTGACCAACGCCAATGGGGTGTACTGTGCCGACTCTTGTAACACGCAGGCGTGGAGTTCGAGTACACTGTTAGATTTTTTGGCGGATGTCATGGACCTGTAAATAGGATGTGGTGTACGATAAGATTAGATTAGATTCCAAGTTGGCCATGTTTGGCGTATGGGTTCTCAGCGACCCTGCAATAATCATTTACAGAACTTCTGCTTGCCCATAAGGATCCAAGCCCTGAGGAAAACGAACCACAAGGCCTCCTGCACGCAGCATCCCAGAACTATTCCTCCTTCCCGGGTCCCATGTCGTTCTTCGGCCTGGCAGAGCGCGACCTGGCCCGCGATCGACTCGAGAATCCCGAGGATGTCGCGGTATATACGTGGGGCGAGGAGAGTTACGATGGTCTCGGTGACGTTCTTCAGGAAGGAGGGGACGACCTGAACGACGAGACCTTTGGTTCGGCGGGTCCTATTGGTAGATAGCCTATACTTTCCTTGTCCGTGCACATCTGATCATCTGCCACAGGCAAAGATTTCGACTTCGGCAACCAAGCTCTGCCAGACATCCCGAAGGAATTGCAACAGCACCAGCAGCAATGGAGACAGGCGGGTTCGGAGAGCCGTCAGGAGCAGCCGCCAAGGAGAGAGGAGCCACCGGTCCAGGTGGTACCCCGGGCGCCCCAGCAGACAGGTACGTTCCAACTTACTGTCTCCGTGGCAGGAATTTCCAGGTACTGATCAGTGAGTACTTTAGCTCGCCCTGCACCGGCGAACTCTCTCGAGTCCATCTGGCAAGACCACTCTGCGATATCTGCGCTTCCTCGAGTCAATGGCTCCTCTCGCATGGCCGATCACGCACGGGCATCTCCTGCTACTCAGCAGGCGAGATTTTCGCCGTTCGCCAATAATCCTTCGTCTATCGGGATCAGGCAGACAAACCAAGTCCCTCGCACCTTGCAAGAGATCGAGGCAGAGATGCTAGCCAATGCTCAACGGGAGCGGGAGCGGGAGAGGGAGAGAGAACGCGAGCAGCAATATCTGTTACAGCAGCAGCAGCAGCAGATTCTTCAGGAACGCCTACTTCAAGAACAACAACAAGCTCTACTGCAGGCCCAGCTATTGCATCAGCAACAACAACAACAGCAGCAGCAGCAGCAGCAACGTATTCGGGAGGAAGAAACCCGCCAGCGCCTATTGTACGAGCAGCAGGAGCAAAATCAAGTTCAGAGACTTTTACTCCAGCAGAGAGAGCAGCAGCAGCAGCAGCGCACTCCGCCACCGCGTATGCTCTCTTCGCAATCTCCGCGCTTCCTCGAGCATCAACGCCAACTTCTGCGCATGCAGCAGCAAGAACAGCAGCAACAGCAGCGTTTGCAGGAGCTCCAGGAGCAAATTCGTATGGAAGAACTGGAGCGCCACATGCATACTTTAGACGTCGACAGTAGGGCTCGCGTTGGCTCACCTTACAATGCTCGCCGGACAGCTGGGTATAACCAGACGGAGTTGCAAATTGCCCATGCTCAACTCCTTCAACAAGCGCAGGCACAAGCTGAAGCGCAGGCAAGGGAGAGAGAGAGGGAACGCCTAATTCAGCTTCAGCAGCAACAACAACTTCAGCAGATCCAACAGCAGCAGCAGCAGCAGCAGCAGTATCGGTCCAGACAACGATCCCAATCTCCCGCTGTCACAGGCCAGCAGCACAGTGTTCCGCTGCAGGAAGTGCAGGCGCCATACCTTGGACAAAATACGCACCTCCAGCAGCGCCTCCTTGCTGACCTTGCTCATGTCGATTTCTCACGCGATGCACAGGGAAATGGCACGCAGGCTGAGCAGGAGGCATTGAGGATCGAGGCTATGCGTAAAATTCTCGAGGCGGAGAAGATGGAAGAGAAACGACGGCGCAAAGCTCAGAAGATAGCGCACATGGTCAGCCCTCTTCAACGCTTCATTCACGTATTTTCCCTTATATTTTCTTTTTATTCAGGCTCGGTACAACGATCTCATGACTCAGTCGGACAAGGATTTCATCACTCGCATCCAAGTCTCTCAGCTTGTCACACAAGATCCTTACGCAGACGACTTCTACGCTCAAGTCTATGGCGCCATCATGCGCTCAAGGATGGGATTGCAGTCTCAAGATGAGAGGGTCTTGAAATTTGGTTCTGGAGGTGGAATCGGCCTCGGCTTGGCCTCGAAAGGGGGCAGTCGTCGGCCGAGCGCGATGCAGCGGATGGAACAACAGGTCGAGAGGATTGTTAGCAACGCCAGGAAGAGGGAAGAAGAGAAGGGCTTGCATGGTGCGTGTTCCGTCATTGAGGCTGGGAAAACATCTCGACTAAATTAAATTTGCAGCTATCCACAGCCTCCAAGGTGCTCTAGGAAAGACCTCCGGTCGCAGTTACAAGGCTGCTCCTCGCCAACTCCTCCAGGTCGACGCAGGAGCTGGTGCCTCGCCTACACTGTCGCATGCTACTGCTAACTTGCACATTGGCAAGAGTGGCTCCCATCACCATGAAGGCGCTGCGAAAGAGGCTGCTAAGCTAGGACGCGAGGCTTTGGGCACAGCTGCTGACGTATGTTTCGTTTCTCGGCATAGTTTGGATCGAGATTAAACAGATATCTGCACACTAGACGGACAATGTCGTCAAGAAAGAACCGCTATCTCAGCGGCAGGTACTTGTCATCCTGGAGGAGCTATACGACGCTGTGCTTCGCGTGGAGCAGCTTCGGAGAGACCAGCCTCCACCAGAGGAGATCGAGGCTTCTGAGCAATGGTAAGAATGCTTTCTCTGGCATGTGTTGCCTCCGTTCAACAATGATAATAGGAAACAAGAATATGACATCCTCGTTGATGGCCTTTGGAATGAGTTGAGAGTGATGGTCCCCCTTGAAACCAGGTTCGCACCCTCGCATGGATTTCATTCATCTGTCTGACGATAACAAATTCCAAAGTGATCCGCACCCCTTCATTTCTCTCCTCACGCCTACCAAAGGCAAAAAAATATTACCTCGCCTTACTCGCCACCTCAACAGCCAGCGTATGCTGACCTTGTTAACGCTGCTCGTCGCATGCTTCAGCCAATTGGACGTCATCAAACAGGCGCCCATTCTCGACTCGGTACAGGAAAGCCAGGAACTCGCAGACGTCGATCGCCAGACGCAGGCGTTCTTGGGCAGCGTCATGCAGAGCATCCTACCGGTAGTTTCAGTCGCCAACCTTCGTCTGGTAACTGGCTTGCTGGGATTGTTGCTCGATCGAAGTAACATCGTCGCTGTTGCGCAAACAAAAGTGAGTCCTTCGTTTGGAGTGATCAAATAAAAAGTTTTGATAATTGTAAATAGCCTGGACTCGCTCTATTGACTTTGTTCCTGAGTCGTGTCGAGGTCATCAAGCAGACTATCGCAGCGTCTGACTTGTCGGAGGCACCCACAATCGAGGAGAGCCAGCAATGGTACGTTCGACCCCTTCTGATTTGGCCTCTTTCTAATACTTTCTAATAGGCGGCTCATGTTTGACCATCTGTTCCAACTCCTCGCCCCTCATCTTCTCATGCTTTTCCCATCCCAGCGCATCATCAACCCAGATCCCGTTAATGTTTCCATCCCCATTGATATAGTTGATCAGCCAGTTTGGCAGTTTCTCGCCGCCCTGGCTCTCCACGGCGCCATCGAGCAGCACCACGTTTTAGTGGGTTCATTGCGCGAAAAAATTCTCGATAATGTCCTCCGCGTTAATAAAGGCCTCGTCCACGACGAAGATGAACGACAAACCATATTGGCCAACGTCAACCTCTTTTTGCACGCAGTCAACCTAGACAGTTCGCAGATCGCTATGTAATGTTTTATTTTTCTTTCGGATCACGCAAGGTTGCCCCACCACGATATCTCACCTTCTACTACTATCTATAAATAGTCAAGGCAATAAACTACCGCTAACATACACATGAGATATCATATATCAGGTCCTATACATATGATAGAGAAGCCTTGCATTTACGAGTGTAACCCAGTGAGGCGCCTCATAACATTCAGGAAGAGGAAGAGAGATGTGTGATAGACCTAGCTGACAATTTTGAGCTTTCCTGAATCGTGCTTTTCACCCGACTGCGCTGTGAGCCTGACATGCAATCCGAGCTCAAGGTGTACTAACATCTTATTCAAGTACATAATCTTATACATACTCATATACTCACATATATATGGGAGAGCAGGTATATGTTCTTTTCAAAATCCGGGGAGGAACACCAGCAAGAAACTCACTGAGCTTTTGCAATACTTCAGCAGCAGTCACTCGGTCTATGGGATTGTCAGGCATCATTGAAAGCCAAAGGGTGTCAATATCTTCAATCCCCGTCTCCTAAGTGTATTCATGTCAGCTGTTTACACTTCCGCGATTAAGGGTGGGCTTACAGATAACATCTGAACAAGATGGAATCCGAACTGCCAAGTATCCACTGGCAGGAGAAACGGGCAGTACATGGATGGCTCTGGCACCAAGACTCGGAGCTCTGGCGCCCTTGGTCGAGCATAATCTTCAGGTGCGAGGCTAAGTGGAAAGACAGAGCATAGTCTATTCGAAGAGTCAATGTCATCAGAGAACTGTACTGCTGTCTCGAAATCTATCAGGTAGACTCGCGGACGAGTCCAATTTTGACTTGAGAGGGAGTGTGGATTCCATTCAACCATAAAGTTATCCAAGAAGAGATCCTGTACATGGGTTGAATGTGGTAAAACCTTGCTTTACTGAATAAGGGCTTACACGATGAGCGATATTCTTTCCATGAATGTAGACAACTGCCTACCAAATGAAACAGTCTATTAACCAGATGTAACAAAATGCAAATTTTAGCGCACCTCAAGAGCCTGTGTGACCATATATATACTGTCTTCAATTGAACGACCAGCCTCCGGTATTAGGGCAGTTATAAGACCTTCTCCAAGTCGGGGAAATACACCAGGGACTATATCTTCATATACAATCTCTGACACCATTGGTAAGATGTGGTTATTACTGAGCAGGCGCATGAGGCGAAGATGGTGTAGATCCTCCCCAGAAACACTCATGACCCGCACAACATAGTCTTGTTTACATCGTCGAACAGCATGAAAGAGACCGTTTCCTGGACTGAATTGACGTAGGACGAATTCGTATTGCCTATCGGCTGGGACAGAGGCATAGTGACTGAGTGCAGGAGGATCATACATAAATTGATTGAGCTCGTCTGACTGGGCCCAAAGGGTGAAACTGTGTAGTTCAAACAGCGGCCTGAGAGAATTCCAGGTTCTGGTATATGCTTCTGAATCAGATTCATCGAAATGAAGTCCTCTCCACATATGCAGTCCTGCAGGAAGCTATTGCAGTTGGTGAATCAAGTTGATGATGAGACTAATTATTGCAAGTCATTTACGTACCCAACCTCGTGCAGGAAACATGAATAAACGAACCAAGGTGAAATGTAGTCGGCGAAATAAAGAAAGTGAAGAGGAGCTAAATAGTAGGCCAAGACGTTGTATTATCTTTACGAGCGCCATTGCGGACCTAAAGGCAACCTAAAGGACTCTGAATCAGCTTGCCGCTTATTTGATTCAAAGCTTCATGTAGAGTCTAGACTGAGGACTCGCTAGCCAATTCAAGCTCGCTGATGGCTCTATGACAAATAAAAAAGTGATGATATCAAACTCAACATGTGACGTGGCGAGCTAGAGTCCGCTAGAGTCTAGACCGTGTGACCGTTCTCTCGACGAGGGGAAATATCGAGCCCTCGCTCATGTTCAGGTCGGCATCCGCCCTAGGGGCGAGCGCTCAGCGCCGAGCGACGAGCGTCGCAGGTAGCGTTAGGTCCTAGGAGGTATTGGGCAAGTATTGGGTCGAAGTTATGCGTGTCATTCTCTAGGAAGACAGTCATGCCAGACTGGGCAGATTATCCTACTCCGATATCTCAACACTGTCTAGATAGTCATGGCAATGATGCATCACTAGCACACATAAGGGATCGCGCGTCATACAAATCAGTCGGAGATACGCAGTCCAAGAGCTCTGTCCGCCTCGCGAGGCCTTGCTTGACTAACGCATCCAGCGAGGTGGGGTGGCCCGTTAGGTTCAGTATAGGTAGAACCGCCAAGGGAGGGAGACTACCGTGTGGCAAGTCCAGCAGCCTCGAGCTTTCCTGGGGTTTGTGCAGCTGCATCAGCGGCAGCAAAAATAGATCCTGCTTCTCGGCCGATCGCACTTTAACATGCGACCCGACCTCGAGGTGGTTCGTGGACAGCGAGACGAAGTCCTCGTAGTTCGGGTAGAGCATGACGTATCCGCGAAGGTAGACGAGCTCGATGAAGAACTTCTTCCACGACTTCGCCCAGTGGTTCGAGCGTACGGCGGGTACGACGTCGTCCTCGATGGCGAGCGCGGTCGAGGCGAGGCGCACGGCGAGGTAGTCATGGAACTCGCGCCAGTGCTCCGGGAAGTAAATCGCACCCCAGCTGCATGGCACGGCGGACAGGTATGGCGTGAATGGGTGGGGCACGCCGAGCACAGAGAAAAGGGCGCGCGGGTTAAACGCCTGACGGCCCTCCATCGGGAGCTCCAGGTGCTTTTGCTGGTAGAGGCTGATTCCGAACATGTTGGGCGCTCTGTTGCTTGCGCTGCCGTACCTGTGCGTCGGTCATCATGCTGTTCCGGCATAGTGTGAGATGTGCGAATAAACATACCGATATCGTAAGATGGCCATCTTTAGCCAGGCGTAATACAACGGAGATACTTCTATGTCGTCTTCGAGGAGCAGGCCGTAGGAATCATTGTCTCGCGGGTACCACGACTCGACTACGGCTGGGAGAAGGCCGCCGTGCACGACGCGGTGGTGTATGAAAACACTACCAAAAGGCCACGTAATGTTCCCGGCGATGCGCAGAGATTCCGCGGCACAGTCTTGCTCGACATTAACACGCAGGTCGAGCGGGTCTCCAAAGTACCTCGCCGCCTGGAGGGAATGCAACAGGCGGGTGAGCGCGGCAGGTCGGTCCTTTGTGATAATGCTGATGTCAATGCGGGGGCGGTGCCAGTCTGAAGTCGGCGGTCTATCAGCCAAAAGTCACCCCATAAGTTTATCATTGGACTGTACTTTGCCATTCTTTCACCGATAGCGCCGACATCCATTCTGTGTTGGAGAGATCGAGACGGGGAATGCGTATATGCGTTGCGCCGGGATAGAGCATGCGCCCCTGGGCTGAGGATATGAAGCTTACTAGGTTATCGAGTTCCCAGAGAGTCAACACGACATTAATAGCAAGAGGTTCTGCAAGCCACCGAGAGAGAAAAGCGGATCCGTGATTCGTAAACGAAAGCATTGTCCGGCTTATGAGCACGTCATATTCAATATCACAGCGATAAGTTTCAAAGAATTCCGTTTCCCAGTTGAGACGGGTAGTTGGTCTGTCGTATCCTTCTGCATAGACGAGCACTCGAATCTTGACAGTCCTGTCTCTAGATTTCATCCTACATATCAGAGGAGCAATCGCGCGTAGGTCATCGCGTGTTGGCAACAGGAAGATGAAATGACCGGAGACAGTGATTGCGGACGAGATCGCTGGACTTGGGTCAGGGTCCCAGTCACGAAGTGGAGGTGCATCGGGGATGGAGAGGGGTTCAATCTGGTGGGTTAGATTTTTGGCTGATGCACTTTCCGAGGATATGGCTATCACCAGTCCTCCAGTACTGTCAGGCCTGTCCTCGGATATGCGTTGACCGAGATCAGCCCATGGATCCGGAGCCACATGCATGACACTAGCGAGAGGCGCGAGGAGCGAAGACGACATCAGGAACGGAGGGTATAAATAGCGTGCCGGATGCGCCTGTCCCAATGCAAAAATCGTCGACGAAGTACCTTCTGTGCGAAGAACACCTCTAGGTCCGAAAGGAAGAGATACATTGGGCGGGTTCAGCAAGACGTCGCGCATCGGTCGAGACAATTGGCTCAAACCATTTTCGTCCATGATGAGAATCCAGCCAGATACGACGTCCATAGAAGCCCTGAGAGTCGCAATGGATGACTCAGTATAGCCTTGCCACGGACGGAGCGAAACGTCAGGATGGTTGTGTGAGCCTAGTGAGGCGAATGTCCTTTGGAGCATTCGCCGAACATCAGCCACAATCGCATCTGGGCAGATGATGACCACCTCGCAGACATGCTCTAAGGGGTGGAAAAAAGGCTCTAGTAGGTCCTGCGTTTTCTCCAGAGAGCCCGAAAGAATTGGTAAAATGGCTGTCACTGATTGATGTGGTACAAGAGCAAGTGACGTGTCCCAACGGAAATCCAAGAAAGAGGACGCGTCCAATTCGCCTATGGTTATTGGAGTATAATCGCCTTGGAAGACATTTGTATCGTTCCCTGGGTTGAGAGAAGGCGGCGAAATAGGGCGACGCTGCTGCGGCACAGACTGGGAGACGTGGTTTGCACGGGCAGAGTACAACACGGTGGAAAGAACAAATAAGCATATGGAAGTTATCACACTTGAGAGAAGGAAAGGACTGTCGCGTTTTCGGAGAACGAAGTTTGACATGGTGGCATGGGTTGAAGTTGGGTTAAAGAGAGTCCTCACTGGCAGTCCTGAGTCGACAAACAAAAAATCAGTCCGACTCGTCCACTGGCATTGGAGGCACGTGCGCGTCAAATGGTATCCTCTTGGAAGTTCATTTGAAGGTACCCTGGCCGTCACTGGTGCATATCTTGATTTTTGACATGTCATATGGTGTTGGGAGAGTTTTGGGAACGTTTTGGGAAAGCCCGCAGCAAGTTTGCAGTTGATTTTGAGTTGACGCAAAAAGAGTCTGTGCATGCCGGGCGCGGGTGTGTTACGCGGCCCGCGTCGTGGGAATTTCTGTATGCGTGCCGTTTGACGCAACGCTGCGGCGCACGCACTACGCAACTACCTACATACTTATGCCGATTTTGTAGGATTTAGCATGCCACTCACACGCAAACAGTATAAAGAGCAATGCAAATCAATGCTAGAATACATTCTTACTCCTCGCCTGCCAAATCACCCCACTTGTTCCTCTGAGTCATACTCATGAAAGTTAGCATCCCTCAAGTTTTCTGGGGACAGTTGACTGATACTGTCCCGCCGGTCGTCGAGAAGAATCTGGAAGGGAAAACAGTCTTGGTCACAGGGGCAAATGTTGGGCTTGGATTTGAGGCTGCGAAACACTTTGCCCGGATGAACCCCGGGAAGCTGATCATTGCATGCAGAGATCAGCAACGCGGCGACGCGGCCTTGCAGAGTACGCCTACTTTATTCTGCGAGATATTCCTTTTTTAACCATGTTTGGCGCAGGCATAAAGAAAGACACCGGATGCGAAAAAGTCGAATTGTGGCTTCTTGACCTCGCCGATTTTGGTTCCGTGAAATCCTTTGCACGACGCTTCGGAGAACAAGAACAGCGGCTGGATATTCTTGTTGAAAATGCTGGGATAGTTCCCGGATTTAAGGCCGAGATTACGCGGGATGGATGGGAGTCAACGTCAGTACTCGGTTTTTTATGTCAACTGACGGCATTCACTGAGCTGGAATATCACAGTTTACAGGTCAACAATCTATCCACTTCCCTTCTCGCTTTGCTCCTACTTCCTCGCATGATCGCAACAGCGAAGACATATAACACAACACCCAGGCTCGTGGTGGTCGCCAGCGAGGTGCATTACTGGACAACAATTGGACCGGAAGTGATTGACTCCGCTAATCCCTGGAAATTATTTGGAAAGGACAAAGATTACATCGCTAAGTGAGTATGCCCAATGGCTACCATGCTTCTGAACATTGACCATCAAAAAGGAAACTGCTCATTCGATATCATGATACCAAGTGCAAGTACCTGTCTATTTAATTGCCAAAGGTCACATGGGTCTGACCTCCTCCAGTATTGAATATCTTTTTCGCTCGCGCTCTCAACGAGAGGCTGAGAGGGGAGCCAATAATTGTCAACACAGTAAATCCCGGGTATTGCTACTCCAATCTCTCCCGGAATATGCCTTCTATTATACTCATGCTCGACAAACTGGCCAAGTGGATCTTTGCGCGCACCACCGAACAGGGAAGCCGTTCTCTCGTATGGGCTGCCATCGGAGGCGACGAAGACAGGGAAAAACTTCGCGGGGCATACGTTGCCTTATGCCAAGTCTCTGAGGCAAGTGACTATGTGCTTAGTGATGAGGGCAAGCGTGCACAAGACGTACTATGGGTGAGTTCCGAGCTTCTTTAGAATCTGCGAGCACTGGGTCGCCCTGATACTGACTATTGCGTTTCAAGAATGACCTCATTAAGGAATTGACTGTGATTGAGCCTGACATCCGTCAGATCATTCTTGACAATCTTAAGGATTGATACTGGCCGTTTTCTCCACGAAGAGTATTCCAGCCGTAGCTCGCTTCCCTCAACAAATATGGCAATACATCTGGTAATTATATGGATAGTAAATTAGTGGATCATTTTCGATATCTTTGAGAAAATCTTATACTCAGTCAACTATAGTGTTGAGTACTATAGCATATGTATTACTGAGAAATCTTACTTACAATGTATTCCTAATCATAGTACCACATCATTGCATCAGATTGGAGGTCTTCGCGTTGACCTGTAAAGATTTTCGTTCTCATGATATCGTGATCCGATGCCCGGAGTTTTGAGCTTGGTTTGTGGTCCTCTCGACACCTATTTTGGCGGTGTCTTCAAAGTTCAAATGTGATGCATGTGATGGTTGTTCAGCCGTGAGCCACTTTGCATACGAGGTGAGATAATCTAGGCCTTCGGTAAAGTGTTTCCCAGCAATTCTTTATCTTCGCATATATTTTGACGGCCACATTCTTCCTCCTTACCTGTCGGGAGTTGGTTGGGAGGCAGCGCTGAGATCTACTGAGATTGTGGCGGGACGTGACCTATTTTTAGATATTTTTAGTTCGGTTTAAAAATAGCACTCAAACCTGGTCACCACCGCATGGGGGGAGAAAGAAATTTACTGGAGTGTATGTGTTAGGAGACAGGAGCTAGGACAGTCACAGCCCAGTATGGGCCCTTATATAAAATGTGACATGCCCTATCATACACGCACCCTCTCTCTCAGGATGTCGGCCATTTTTGAGGCGCCAGTACCACCAGCCGACCTGCCCAATCCCTTGACACCGATGGCATTTCTACCCCCTAATGTGGCATTTCAATTGTCGGTCAAATCATACGTAGCAGTGGGGACAACTGCTGTGCGTGGTATACAGATAACCTTTGAATAGCTACACCGTACTGATATTTCATCCGTCAGGTTTTTGCGTGGGATGTTGTTAATAGGCTTTCTGAAGATTATCGACTCCTGGTCAAATATCCAGTGAGATTGCCTACTCTCACATATTTTCTATCAAGGTGTGAGCACTAAAACCGGATCTTATATAAAATCTGCTGATAGAAAGCCAGGATCTCTACTTTTGTATACGTGATAGCATGTACAGTTTTTGACAGTGAGTTACTCGTCCCAGTCACACTGATCAAGTAAAATCTAAGCCGAGTACATATTCTTAGCTGCTCCCGTTGGAAATTGTACAAGACTTGCGCACCTGGTCGACTGGTTCGTCATAGTCGTGGTATCGTCAACATCCTTCTTGTTTGTCCTCCGGGTCTGGGCAATATTTGGCTACAATCAGTACATCCTTGCCTTTTTTCTCTTGAGCTGGCTATCAGTTACTGGAGCTACTGCAACCATTGGTATTGGCCTTCAAGGAAGCGCAAAAAATATTGGGACCACAAAATATTGCATGTATACGCACGCTCCTTCATATATTTCTAGTTCTTTCATTGTTCCCTTCATCCACGACACTTTGGTCTTTGCTGCTATAACATGGCGACTTTTCCAAAATATCGCTTCCGATTCGATTGGAATGAGAAAGGGAATTCGGATGGTGATTTTCGGTGATTACCTCCCAGTGTTCTCCCGGGCTCTATTGCAGGACGGACAAATGTACTATCTGTGAGTCCCGTTCTAATGAATTATGCTGCAAATCGGGTCTAACCAGGCTGATTCAAAGGACGGTCCTGACGTCAGGCCTCATCACAATCATCATGTTCTATCTCCCGTTCCCTCCAGGATACAAGTTACTTTTCACAATCCCTAATATCACCATAGCAAATATCATGGCCGCTCGGGTGTACAGGAACACCAAGTTTGAGCGTTACAAAGACTACCCTCTACCCAGTATTCAATTGCGCTTCGGCACATCCGAACCTGAATTGGCTTCCCACAGCTTTCCCATGCCTATTAGTACATTCTCGGCAGAAACATCCATTGCACAGCCCGGTTAGTACCACAGAAGTCGTATATGCGCACTTTGGATCTGACGAGAATAATGTTAAAATTGGTTGTCCAGACGGTGTCGAAAATTATATTAGTAGTAATCAGAACAGTATTGACGGACCTAAGATTGCACGAGTGAGTCAATATCTCCTTCTCGACCGGATTTTGTGTCTAAAATGTATGGTAAACTCATTTCAGGAATAAAGGACTCGATGTTAATCTAGTACCCACTCTCTGTTCAGAGTTCCATCGGATTCTTGTTATCTTTATTATTTCTGACAAGAGATAAAACCTTGAGTTTTACCAATATTAATTACTGACAGATAGAAAAACAGCCGGTAGATGTGCAGTCCCTATATATTTTTATGTATCTTATTCATTCAAGGTCGACCGTGCGGCTGTCTAAAAATAGCATTTACCTCGCCTTGCCAATGAGTTTTGTGTGAATCATTTTCATACCCTGAGCTTGCTATCAGTCCGTTTCGAGTAATACCAATTGCCTGTGCTGCCAATCTCTTATGCCTGCAAAACAGGTTTTGATAGGATTCGGCGTCGATGTGGATGCTGTGGCAGGGTGGTAAGCGCTTGCTATTGAAGAGTTCCAATGCATGTACGCCTTATCTGTATCAACACCGACCCGTCCTTAGGCTGGGCTCCTACGGCGGAGAAGACTCTCCACTGGACATATCAAGGGTGGGTTTTGATCTTGTCATCGCGATACGGACACATGGCGACCAGTGATTCCCAGGGAATGTATGCAGGCGAAGTTGGAGTTCTGCGCTTGTTGAAGTTACTCAAGAAATATTCCATTCAAGCTACATGGTTTATCCCTGGTAAATATTTACACAAGCTCTGCCACAGGTGATTTATATTTGAGCAGGCCATAGCCTGGAAACATTCCCGGAGCAGATGAAGATGGTGAGAGACGCTGGCCACGAAATGTAGGTGTCGTTGGTAGGCGAAATATTGTATCAAGGGTGTCGCTCATTGTCAATTGGTCAAATAAAACGACACGGACAGCGGCCTTCATGGATACTCTCACGAGGTATGCGAACCTGCAGCCTACAACAATATGAGCCTCATTTTTTTCTTTCTAGAATCCATCAGCCTTGTCTGCAGAGCAGCAAAAAGATGTTCTTGACTATACATATAAGTTGTTGACGGACTTCAACCACGGTATTCCGCCTAAGGTTGGATCTTAGCATTTCTTTAAACCGGCTCCTAATATTTCAGAGAATACGCAGGGCAGCGTCGCTCCATGGTGGGAAGCCACTAAAGAGGGTATTTCTCTCCTGCTTGACAAAGGAATAGAATACGGTGCGTATCAATTAAATGATGCTCCTTCACCTCAATTCAATCTGCCACGTTGCTGACGGATCCTAAGATCATTCCAGCATGGCCCACGAGTACGTTCATATTATAAACACCACAGACATTGATCTGATTTAATACCATAGTTCTCAAGCCTATTATATGCGAGATGCCGACTCGTGGACGAAGATTAACTACAAGGCCAAAGCGGAGACCTGGATGAAGCCATTAGTGAGAGGCAATGAAACCGGTCTCGTATGCATTCCTGGGAATTGGTATCTCGAAGACATGACGCCCATGATGTGAGTTCAGCAAACGCCGAACGCCTGCCATTTGATTTACATCAATTTCTGTCACGATGTAGGTTTATCAAGGCGAGCCCGAACTCGCATGGTTGGGTCAGCGCAACAAATTTCTATCTGCTAATTAAAAGCTAACGGAACTCAGGTCAACTCAAGGGACGTCGAGCAGCTCTGGAAGGACACTTTCACCTATTGCTACAGGTATCATATTCGATTTATTTTCCAAGGGACATGTCTAATCGTCTAACAAAGAGAAGAAGAAGAATTCATATTTCCTCTCTCAATACACCCCGATGTCAGTGGGTGAGTTGACCGAGCAATTTCTTCACAGTCATATCAGTGACCAGAAGAAAACAAATATTATGCAGCCACCCGCACGTTCTTTTGATGCTCGTAAGGCCGCTTTATGCCATGTAGCAGGAACTACCAAAATTGACCCCAATATCACAGGAACGGTTCATTGAATGGGTCAACACGCACGACAACGTCCGCTGGGTGCCCATGATCGAGATGGCTCGCGATTTCAGGCGGAAAAACAAGCCTGCGCAAGGGGCAAAGATGCCGTTTGGATACCGCGAGCCAGAGAATTCAGAGGCATGAAGCAAATCGCGCCGCTCGTGTATCACAATGTACTTACATACTTCTAGCCCTCATAAATCCACTTCGCTTTTCCGTGACCATCCCATTGAAACTCGCGCCGGACCCACGCACTCCGGCCCGGGTAGCGACGGCGGGAGGACATTTCAGAGCCTGCCTAGCTCAATCGGATAGAGCGTCAGACTCTTACAATTAGGCAGGGTACATCTGAAGGCTGCGAGTTCGACCCTCGCGGTGGGCTAATAGAACTTTTTGGACTTGTTGAAAGAGTCCCCACCGCGGTGACTGTTCACTAATGAGTCCTGAAAGTTGATTCTTGAATCGGACTCTTCATTGTATTTCAATTTTCATAATGTCGTTTTCATGCCATCATCTTGAACTTGAAGCTTGGAGTTGATAGTGACTCCTGTTCAGTCACGTCAGTGTTCGGTGGTCACTGACTCACTGGACAGTGGAGACCTGATTCCGGACTCGTTCGGAATCGTTGTGAGTGTACTGAAAATTAAAATTAGTAAGTTAGAATAGACCAGCCGACAGCGGCTCCTGGAACCTGAAGGCTGAGAAAAGACACCTGCTTGAGTTCTTAGCCCCCATATAATTATTTTGGAAGTCGACATTATGCAGTAGTGCGATCTAGAATCAAGAATGAATGACATTGCCACGGGTGTCGGGCTGCGCAGGTTCTAGTGGCCCTATACTTAGTCCACTGACCAACGCGATACCTCACCCTACCTCACCCTGATCACCAGCCAGATACGGCCCACATATCCGGCGCGCCTCACCCATCGACGTGCATCGGCTCTTCCTCTTCTTCCTCCTCCTCTTCCTCTTCTTCTTCCGGCTCGTCCGGTGAGTTAACCGCCGCGTACGCGTGCATGCTGAATGCGACGCCATCGTCAGCTGCAAGTGGCGTACGCGCGAACGCCTCTGGGGCGTGCTCCTCATCGCGGGGTGGCGGCGCAAAGGGCACCTACCAAACACGTTCGCGGCGCCAAATATAGCACGCAGGGGAAGGAGAGGCGCAAAGTCAACATCGCCGCGTCTATTTTGAATTGGTTCAGCAGTACACGTACCTCTGACTGGCGCGGCGCGGCGAGCCGCGGGCTGCGCCCATTCGCAAGCACATTTGGGGTGCGCCTATCTTGCGCGGCGGCGGCGGCCCCGTTGACGCGCGGGCTCCGCAGCGGGAGGTCCTCCGTGTCCATGCCCGCGCCTATCGCGGTCGGCGTGTCCGTCCGACGGGGCGTCCTTCCGCCGGCGTCGCCGCTGCTCACGGACACGTCCTCGGGCGCGAGCGGGATGCCCGCCGCCGAGTGCGCGGAGCTGTGCCTGTCCCCGCGCCTGCGCGAGCGAGAGGACGAGGCGTTTGACAGCCGCCGCGAGGCACTGCCTCTTCCCGGGGCGCCGTTGCCTAGCGCAGTGCCGTTGCTGCTTGCTGATGAGGGCGGGGGCATCGACATGGAGGGTGACGGCAGGAGAGGATGTGGAGGTATAGTTGACATCGCTGACCCCGGTGGGCCCGACATAGATGACGAAGAAGATAGAGGAGGGGCCATAGAGCCCGGGGGAGGCATTGAGGAAGAGTACTGAGTTGGAGGATGTTGCGGCAGTGCTTGGGGATATTGCTCTGAAAAGCGCTGTTGTGAAGGCGCTTGGTTCAGCATTGGTGGCGGGGGGAAAGGCGCAGAAAGAGGAGGTGGTGATGTCGGTGCGGGTCCAGGAAAATATCGCTGGTACAAAGACGAATCGGCCAGATACATGGCATCAAGGAGAAGACTACCAATTAATTTATGTTAGCATAGGTTCAAGATGACTTTGAGGATATATGCGGACTCATTTTCAGCCTGCAGCTTCTTCATTTTGGCATTCAAAGTGTCCAGATCGCGCTGCTGCGTTTCGTGAGACTAGAGCATAGACATCGCAGGAGTGGCACAGGGAGAAGGGACGAGTCACTTAAGATAACATTCAACGAGTGGTTTGGACATCCACTTACAGCAGTCACTTTATCGTATCGCTCGCGCATTCGTTGGAATCTACAAGACATATCTGTTAGCGTATATACTTCATCCAGAAAAAACATAGTGGGTGATATCATTTCGTAAGGAAGGTGCGCTTACTTATCCTTGAAAGAGGTGGTTTTCTCTGAATGCGACTGAAAAAACAGTTGATTCAGGCACCGATGACAAGGGATTTGGAGAACATACCTTCGCCGCCCGCTCCCTCTCAAGCTCTCTCATTTCTCTGTCCTTTTCTCGCGCCCTTTCCCGCACAATCTCACGCTCCCTCTCCCTCTCCCGCTCCCGTTCCTCCTCACGCTCCCGTTTCTTCTGCTCGCCGCGGGCGGTCCGCACGCTTTGTGGCGGGGGCAGGCTGATGGTCAGCGTGGTCTCCATGGAATGTCCGGGCGCGGAATGGAATTTGGCGATCATTCTGGCGTGAGTGTTGTTGAGTGAGGCTCCTAATTGTTGCGAAGGTCCCGATTTACAAATTACAGCGTTTGAATGGGAGGTGATGACACTGTCCAATTGGGGCTATTCGCATATGTGTAGACAGAGTACCAGTTTGGGGCTGTGGGCTGCTGTACGGCGTCGTCTTTGTGCTGGATGGGTGCTCCGCGTGGCGGTGAACGAAAAAAGCCCAGTCTGTTGTTGATGGTGATACGTAGTCGACCCGCACTGGTGGCGTCACGGTCGAATGTTTACGTTGAATGTCATGAACGAACGTCGAGTTTGCATCCGCTCACGTGCGCCTTTGATCTGGAGGAGTAGTCGAATTAATCAAGCCTCGGTATAATTGCTTCCTACTCGCCACCACTGTACTACTTATTTAGCAACATAAGGGAAGGTCTTGGGAAGGGCGAGTTTTTCAACGAGTCATTTCTCATGAAATCATTTGTTCTAATCCGCATCTAAAATTGTACTAGGTTTATGTAAACTTCTATGACCTCTTCAAGCACAGTTTTGTAACACACGGTCTGCCTTTGCCATTTGACAAACGCCCTTGCAGCCTCAAAGACTCTGTTTGTCTTTCGGTGCGCCGGGAAAAGGGCGATTATACTTCGCCTAAACTTGTCCTAAAAACATTGCGCTGGGGATTCCATGATGTAATCGAGAGATACAAATATACATGTTCTCCCCCCTGGTTCTTGCGTGTCAGCTACATGTTTTCGACAAGCGGAACAAGAATATCTTACTCAGGAGAAGTTCGTCAATCTGCTTGTTATGCCATTCCTCAGCTGACATTACGATGCGTTCGTGATTTGTGAATCACTCTGATCAGCTACTCGGCATTGGATATAACTTCGATATCGGTATTCAGTCGGTATCGATGGATTAAAATCACCCTTGCATACCAGCCATATAGCAGGTGAGTAACAAGGGTGCCTCTCGACTTTGCTTGGAGACTCGGAATCGGCGCGTGCTGATAACCGGGCGCTTAACCAAATCTGCCCTATTTTTACACTCCGCGGTGGACATGCCCTTCCTCCCTCCCAACCCAGCCCAAGCCTCTACGCAATATACATGATTTTTCTGAAAACAGTAATGCCTAGTTTTATTTTCAATCAAGGAAATTGGTGAAGATGTTAAGTACAACTAAGTACTTAGCGCTCAGACGAGAGTCGTATCAAACTCCGACATGAACTCCGTGAGGCAGTGCAGTCGCATCCACGACCCACCTTTCGGCCAGAACCACCACCAAGCTTTCGGACGACGGGCTGTCTTTTCCGGACACATGATACCCATGTCAATCTCACATCCCTGGGCTCTATAGCCTTATCTAGGGGCACGAACGCGTCATTTCTTATCCTCTCCCATCGCATTCCCAGCTCACCACCATCGATGGACGTCGAACAAGCACGATCCCACTTCCCCGCGCTCGCCAGTGGCTTCGTCTTCGCGGACAACGCGGGCGGCTCGCAGGCCGCGCGCGGCGTCGTCGACCGCATCAGTGACTACCTCCTGAACACGAACGTGCAGCTCGGCGCGGACTACTCCGTCTCTGTGCAAAGCACGACGCGCGTGCTCGCAGACGGGCCGCGCGCGGCTGCCGCGCTATTCAACGCGCGATCGCCGGACGAGATTGTGTTCGGGAGCAGCTCGACGCTCAACCTCGAGAACCTCGCGCGCGGGCTCGAACCGGGCATCCAGGCCGGCGATGAGTTCATCATCACCGGCGAGCACGAAGGTACGTAGCACATAGCACATATACGCTGCGGGCCGCGGGCCGGTGGCATTGACGCGATCGCAGCTGATGCCACCGCACAGCGAACACGGGCCCGTGGAAGAAGCTCGCTGCGCGCCGCGGCGCCGTCGTACACGTGTGGCGCCCACGCGCGACGGTGCCCGGGAACCCGTACTCCGTGAAGCTGCAGCTCGCGGACCTGCTCCCGCTCGTCTCCGCACGCACGCGCATCGTCGCGATCACCGCGTGCTCGAACATCCTCGGGTCGATCGTGCCCGTGAAGGAGGTCGTCGCCGCTGTGCGCGCGGAAGCGGCGGCGAAGGGCGCGCCGAAGGTCGAGGTGTCTGTCGACTGCGTCGCGTACGCACCGCACCGACTTATTGACGTGCAAGACTGGGATGTCGACTTCGCGGTGTTCGCGTTCTACAAGGTCCGCGCAGGCACTACTCAGGCTTGTCCGAGTCGCTCACGCTGAGACTAGGTATACGGTCCGCACATCTCCGGACTCTACGTTCGCGCCAGCGTGCTAGAGCACTCCGTCACCCCAATCGTGCACCACTTCCTCCAGGTCGACAAGATCGCGTACAAGCTGCAGCCGGGCGGGCCGGGATACGAGATCGTCTACGGGAGCACAGGCGTCCTACCTTATCTTCTGTCGCTGACGCCCGCGAACAGCCTGCAAGCGAGCTTCGCCGCGATCGCGGCGCACGAGCAGACCTTGCTTGCGCCGCTCATAGCATTCCTCACGGACCCTGTGCAGCGCGCGCGCGGCGTGCGCGTCGTGGGCGAGGAGACGGTCAACCTCGAGCGCGTTCCGACCGTCAGCTTCGTCGTCGTCGGGGAACGTGCGATCCGGAGCCCGGACGTTGTCGCGTTCTTCGACAAAAAGGGTGGCGTGAGTGATCTCTTGGTCCACGCATGACCTGCTTTGCTGACGCTTGCTCTCAGATCGGTATCCGCTACGGCCATTTCTACGCTTACACACTGGTGGATGAATTGTTGCCCAAGATCAGTATCGACGATGGAGTGGTGCGCATCTCCCTGGTTCACTACAACACAGTCGAGGAGGTGCAGAAGATCATCGACATACTCAAAGAGGCGTTGCAATGAAAGACTGATGCTATTCAAAAGCCAAGGTGTAGGGCAATGACAATGTACAAATTAACAAACAAATGGGTACGAAAGCTATCTTATAAGGTCCCAAGTACTAATGTCCCTGGTAAGTCCGATGTTAGGCCTGATTAAACAGGAGATATGCTACAATAAGAGCGTGTGGATAGCAAGGTCCGATGATTGTCTGGTGTTACATGTGTGGCTAAGAAGCTCGGTCCTTTTGCGGGTACATTGTGTGGAGTGTCCAGGGCATATACATATCATTGTCCAATTAGAAATTAGAAGAGGCTGGCGGGGCCCGTGATGGTAAACGTGGGGGAGAAGTTCCCTGAGTCGCCGAACACTAACGGCACACAGTCAATCTACAGCATATCATATCCGATCGCAATCGCGACTTACGAACGAGCTGGTAATCGGTGCCGTTCTGTACCCAGGGGACAGTGACAGTGATCCGGCCCAACAAGATGTTGAACTCGGAGGCAAGGATGACTGTAAGCATTCGGATTAGTAACTGCGCAAGGCAAGAAGGACTCGGAGCATTGGCACATACCGGGTGTTGTGAGGCCTGCCTTCCTCAGCATGATTTGGCCGATCCCGTTGGTGATGTTCACAGGGTGATTGGCCGTGTCCCTGTTCCGATAACTCAATCAATCGCCATCGGCGCGGGCAGAGGCAAATCCACGCACCATGTAACGTTGTGGTGTTCACCGACTTTCCAGACGGTGCCTGCATGCGGGTATGTCACCGGCGGCGCATACACATCGCGGGCTTCGATGGTGGGGCGTGCAAGTGCACTGGCGGAGAGGAGGAGGGTGGCGGCGATAGTCGTGAGGCTCGTGAACTTCATTGTGGGTAATGTGAGATCGTGAAGTAGTCGTGAAAGGTGATGAGTGGGTTTGGGAATGGGTCTCGATTCTCCTATCGTGCAGTCTTATATATGCATCAGCGGACCCTACGTACATGCGTGGTATGTCGGAGCACTATCGAGGTCCGGGCCCCGAATAGCGTCACAGTCGGATGGCGAGCATCCCGGGCCAGCTTCGCGGTCTCGGCCCTCCGTATTGATCTGCGTTTGCACCGCCGCTGCGGCCACTCCTGGCCGTGCAAATTAAAAAATGAGGAACGCGGACGACCGCTTTTCTACATCTCTGAGGAATCAGTGCCGGATTTGTGGACCAACC
The DNA here is from genome assembly GCA_000827495.1 of Hypholoma sublateritium FD-334 SS-4. Taxonomy (NCBI): domain Eukaryota; kingdom Fungi; phylum Basidiomycota; class Agaricomycetes; order Agaricales; family Strophariaceae; genus Hypholoma; species Hypholoma sublateritium. The sequence goes on from KN817542.1 coordinate 404,932, forward strand.
ACATGCACACTCTGGGAGGGTAGAACCTTCGGGAAGACCGAGGCGTCAGAGATAGAGTGTATAATTAGAAACTAGTGTATAATTAGAACAGCAGGCATACGCGGCGCGCGGGCTCCTCTGCAGGATAATGCAGGATCCGCCGCAGAAGATGCAGAGGGTCGGCGCCGACACCACTGCTTCTGGGAATGCCAAAGCATTTAATCCGTCTGTCTGTTATACGTTGGTCAGTATTTCTCAAATGGACTTAACTTGGAGAACCGCGATACGAAGTTTCAATTGCACAAATTGGCACAGATCTTTGTCGAATAATTACAGGGAAAAGCTCGGCTAGGATGTCAATTTTACTAGTAAATTGTCAATTCTTTCTGGATAACTCCAAAGACCAGCATCCGAGTAATTTCGGTTTGACTGTGAAATAACGATGACAAAGTCATCCCGAGAAATTCGGAGAGCTACATTTGAGATTGAAGTGTGTCATTATCGAGTTTAAGTAGCAGTGATTTGACGACGGAACCAATGTCTCTCGCATTAAATCCCCTGGAGCATTATAGCATGGTCACTGAGTGGCGCAGAAAATCGGCGCTTTGAACTGAAGGACTGTTATACAATTTCGAAACGAAGGTATAATTAGAATAACGGCATCGTATGTACGACGCGTCAGATGGCTAATTGTAGCGGCAGTCTGCTCCTGTGGATCCGCTACTGCGGCGTGCGAGGTTCCCGGAGAGCAGAGAACGCAAATTTTGAGCGCCGACACCAGCTTCTACTTCTGGGAATGCTGGACTATCGGACTCGTCTGTCAGCACTAAGTACTCGACTCGTGAGCGTAAGTATTAAAGCTTGAAATCCCGGTGACACGACTTCCCAATTGCAATAAGTAGATCGTCGTAGAGCGATGGTTAGGGTGCCATAAATCTGGCCAGAATGTAAGTGGTACCTGCCTTTATTATTATTGACAATTACCAGGCCTATCTGGCCCGTCGCTGAGACCGGTATTCCATTGTAATTTGTATGCAGGCGAAGATGGTCGCCCCGAAATTTTCGGAGAGCTATAATCCGGGTTTGAGATTGGCTATTTGTATTTAGTAATAATCTTTCCATATGTTGAACCTGTGCCCGATTCTATTTTTAGCACAGATGTGTTGCAATTGCACTGCCTCGTCGGTAAACACTCAGTCACTCAGCGCCTGAAAACCCTAGGACCTACATAGCCTTTGAATATATATGTATATGGAAGTTTACTCAACTATGAGTGTCCCATAATATGAACTGCCTCATGCAGTGTATATTTCGCTCTGGATGGCTTTAAATGGCGCAATTTTGTTGCTTCACCGCTCTCAGGCTACAACAACGAGTCTACATGTATAGGCTGTACAAAGTCGTGTTGACGTCTCTTGGTACAGCTAAGCTAGTCTCCAGCATCTCATATGAAGCTTTGAAGTCAGAACAATGACATTACCGGTGCAAAATATAAGGGTCAAATTCAAAATTACCCCGACTGGCATTATCTTCTCGTGACTAACACTATAATACCATGAGCAGTACTACTAAGTACTAAAGCACATTGGTTGGTTGAATTGCTATTGTGTAATTCTGGGTATTACTTCGACCACTTTTAGCATAAGTGACAACGATCGAGTAAATATCCGCTACACCTCCTAAAATACATGGCCATGGGCGACGAAAGAAATTCCAAATAACTGAAGCATTGCCGGACAGCCCCTCTGGCTTCCTAATATCTATGTTACTGGGTGCGAGAACAGGATTCTGTATCTCGAGTGAAATACAGGGCATGAGGCTCAAATCAATACATCGGTTCCCCTGCAGTATGTAAGTTGAGGTTGAGCGGGCGCCTACTCAATACCTAACGTTAACAAATGCTACACACCAAGTGAACTGCCTAATTGAACATCAGGTACCTGTCCAATACTTGTCACACGCCCCTTTACGCGGAATGATTCCCAAAAAAAAGCAAGTAAGCATGCCATTGTAACAAGTGGTGTGTATACCAGTGTGCACAGCACGTCTTGGGTAGCGTCCAGCCTGGCTACAGTTGCCGCGTATAAAAGACGGCACAACTCCTCGCTTCAAGATAACACTCTTCGAAGCCCTCACCGCCTATATACAACCACAATGTCTTCCTCCCCAAGCACTTCCCCCGCGCGCGTCATCCTCGCCCCTGACCGCACTACGCAGATTACCGGAAAGTCCATCTTCCTCGCCGGGAGTATCGACATGGGCGCAGCTATCGACTGGCAAGCCGCCACAATATCAGCGCTTGCGGACCGGCCCATCACCATCCTCAGCCCGCGACGCGCGCACTGGGACGCGTCGTGGCCACAGGACGTCGCATTCGCCCCGTTCCGCGAGCAGGTCGAGTGGGAGCTTGACATGCTCGACCGCGCGGACGTGATCATGCTCTTCTTCGCGGGCGGGTCCAAGTCACCGATCAGCCTCTTGGAGCTTGGGCTGTACGCGGGCTCGAAGCGTGTCGTCGTTGGCTGCCCCGCGGACTTTTACCGACGCGGGAATGTCCAGATTGTCTGCGAGCGCTTTGGAGTAGAGATGGTGGAAAGCTTCGAGGAGCTGCTGAAAGCGGCAGAGCATAGGCTAGAGGCATAGATGGGAAATTGGAGCGTATGTCCACGACTGCATGGCAGTCGACACCTTTATTGACGAAGCATTACCTAGGCGCCTTGGATTTGGAAAGATATACCCTATTTATGTACGAATATATAAGCGTCGCTCACTTACCAAATATCCCTGAAAGTGTGCGGGATATTAGTCATTCCCTATATTCCATAGATTAGCGTACTCTGTATTTACAATCACCCGCGTCGTACAGTCTGACAGATGCGGTAAATACATCACCTCTGCATGTTTTTGCCATGTTCACGCGTTCCCCAGAGAGGTGGACTAACGGATGTACATAAGCTGGAATCTTTTGAGTCCAACATAGACTGTTCAAGAGGGTCCAGTTCCATATGGCGCGCCTTATTTGCAAAGCAATGCCGCCGAGGTTACAGGATTGATATTGACCTGAAGAGATGACTTCCACCATGAGTAGAACCAAATATAGATGTTCGATATATGCGCACACCATCCCGAAAATACGAAGTCTGTTCCCATCGCAGGATATTAGAATAAGCCTTCCTGCCCCGATACCAAACCACCAAAGTAGCAGGTCAAGGCCTTCAGTTTGTTTCCCATCCACTCCTCTTCCACTTCGACTTTTTCCGTTATCCTCGGTGATGTCTCCGAAGTTGCCACATCCTCATCGGTTAAGAGGGCGCCTATTTCATCGAGGCGCGTGTTTCGCGGAACGTAATACGCAACGTTTTTGGTGATTCTACGGGTGATGTTGAATAGCTGGGCACCATGGACCGGCTGTATTGAAGAAAGCGAATAAGAAGGATGTTCGTCGGGGGTTGGCGTGTCCGGTGTGAGTGATATGGTATTTTGACCTGTAAGGTCATCTACTGAGCCCGAGAGATAGGAAGGACCACCCCAGGGCGGACTCAAGAAGACAACGTCGATTCTCCGCGTAGCTGGAGTGTTTTGAGTCGTCGAAGAATTTGGCAATGATGAGTAGGATTTCGCAAAAGAGAGATAATCTCCGAGGATAAATTCGATCCGGTCGGCGACGCCATATATCTGTGCATTGTGTCTGGCTAGAGCTAATCGCGTCGGGGAGGTATCCAGGGCTATCACTACTCCGTGTTCAGGAATATAAGAGACACATGTTTGAGTTGGAATATATTGTGACGCACCTCGTTGACATGTTTTCGCGAATGCAATAGCATTTCCGCCCACCCCACAGAATGCGTCCAAGATGGTATCGCAACGACACCGCTCCGCAATTTGGTTGGCAAGAAGTTCTGGAGTCACGCTATACCACCCTTCTTCGTCAAGAAGACAGCCAGGCGACTCTGAGTATAACGAGAAGAATCGGTAGCGCTGCGAGAAATCTAGGCAGGGAAATGAACGAGACACAGAAAGAAATTGGGAGGTGAAAATACATTTGTGGAGATGTTCTGGAACCTGTGAGATATCAGTGTAGTGTTGAGCGAGTCCACCAGCTTCATACTTCTTGACCCATGTAGCTTTCGGGGATTGCTTTTCCTCCTCAAGCACGAGACCATCGTTCCCTTTCCGTCGTTTTGAATGGACGTCCCCGTCTCCGTGATCAAGGCAGTGCCTCCCAAGCTCGGGGGTCGCTTTTGATGAAGCATTTGGCGCATCGGAACTGGCAGAATCGGATTTCATCGACTCAAACACGAACCTTGATACACCTGAAAGTCCACCTTTCCGCTTTGCCTTCCCCATTATGAATGTAATTTCTTTGTTTTCTATGAGAGAAAAGTCTAACAAAGCGCCGTCTGCTTTTCTGGGAGGTATCAAAGAGTTAGAAACGCCGATTTCAATGATACTGGTGCCCGCGGAAGCGAGAACGTTGGAACTTGGCGAAAGTCGTTGACAAGATGTTGATGTCAGGCAATGTAAAGAATTCAAACTAAAGGTGGCCGTGGCTGTGCCCATCTCACGCGATTTCCACGTGGGCTCAGCAGAGAGATAAGATAAAAAAATGAATCTATAATTGGTCCAAACGACTTCTCAAAGAAAATGCGTAGCACTAAGAGCTTGGGCATGTTTATGTCTTGATGTGTTACAGGAGCTTTGTGTACATTCTGGATGTCGTTCGGAAATTTACAGTCCAAGTATAACCCAAGTATCATATTCTAAACCGTGGGGATCGAAGTTGTTCGACTGGCGGCGGAGTCGCGACTGCATCCGTAATGTTCCATGAGTACTTTGTTATCATCTTACTGACGTAGAGATAAATAAGGGACGGCCGCAGGGTATATGAAGGTGTATGTGAAAAGATTCCTGAAGCACGGAGTTCTACTCAGTCGATTCGATTAACCGCATTGCTTCTTCAACAGAGCCTCCAAGTGAGGACATCCAGGCCCATTCCCAATTCTTCGTAAATACTTTGCCCAGGATTTTTAGCTTGGTAAGCATCTCGTGCTCTGGTATCGCATTAAAGTCGATTTCTTGGCAGGAGAGCGTGAAGTACTGGCCGTTGAGACGAGAACGTTCCTGAACCCTTTGCGAGAATGGCCTTCGGATGTCGTCGTAGATTTGCAATGCTCGTGAAAGTGTTGCCCTTGTCGTAGATGGATGGCCTAATAAGAGCCCCAGAATATATGCGTCCTGCCCAAACATTAATGTTTTCCGCTTTTTTATTTACCTTGACTCGCACCTCGATAGCTTGGCCTGCTCCCGACCCTTGATGTGGAAGCATGGCATGCGCCTGGAATTATGATCAAAATGAGGAATCACTCCTAGAATAACACGTCTGATGAACATACTGCATCGCCCAGAATAGCAACATTTCCAGAAACGAAAGAATTCAATGGCTTTACGGTGTGAATGGCCCATCGCAATGGCTTCTCTACGCACTATAACGTCCGGGAGGTCAACGTCCATGTCATAGATGTAGGTGATCGCCGACTTACATCTAATAGTGCCTGTACTTCTGGTTCCCAGTCGCGAAACATACCCAGGAACTCGGTTTTGTCAGTGGGGCATACCCACGCTTCGTGGTATTTCGAGTGCTCCAAATGGTGCTGTGACTTGAAGGCGACAAAGTTGACCATTCGGCCATTAGCGATGGGGTATGCAATAATGTACTAAACGCCGACATTGTCAATGACATGAGGTGCAGGGGCGAACCTAACGTACGCCGTTCTTTCCGAGGTACTGAGGTAACATCATCGCATCGTCAGCAATAAGTATGAGTGAGCGTTTGGATGTACCTGTGTGGCTTGTGTAAAGACCCGATGATGGGGGTCTCGTATCCTTAATCTATCAGCTGGAATGAGGGCGCGGTACGCATTTGTGCCGCTCCAGCTTGGTTCAATCAAGGTGGTGATATGAGCGGCCTCGGACCAATTATTCTCCGATTGCGCCCATTGGACCTTTTCATTCAACAGGGAGCGCCTGACCGCGGATTTCAGGCCGTCAGCACCCAAAAGGACATCGAAAGAGGCCCGCGTTCCGTCTTCGAATAGAAGGTTGATAGGCCCTCCTTGCCGCTGAGAATATGACCGCAGGCGTTTAGAGCAGTGTATCCTATACGTCGAAGGCAATTTCCTCAGAAGGACGTTTTGAAAATCGGGACGGTGAAATGTCATCAAGGATCCTGAAGAAGAGAAGGTTCACGGTCAGCGTCAATCCTTCAGAAATCTGCTCAAGAGCAAGCAGACCCTTCGTGACTAATGTGTAGAATTCAATGCCTTCCGCGCGATCGCTTCTTCGATACCTGAAGGAAGGAACTTGTCATCGAATTAATAGGGGCTTACATACACTATTAGTTAAATTTTTACCTGGGCCATCTGTAGGTTTCGCTTCGGTGTACCGTAACAGTTCCTCTTCGAGATGAAGTTTCTTGATGACTTCCCATGGGCCTGATACAAAACAAATAGAACAAGTAAGGTAAGTTATCGAAGCCTACATCTTCCACCTACGCGGGAAAATGCCAACGCCCGCGCCTAGTTCTGCAAGTTTCTCAGCGGCTTCGAATATTTCCACTTCAATATCTGGGTAGCGGGATAGCGCAACTGGACCATGTTCATGAGCACTTCAATTCACAAACTCAAGTTCCTTTCTCTACCTGCAGCTGTCAAGCCCCCGATGCCAGCACCGCTGCATTGGAGTCATGAATATTATACAAATAGAAACGCATTAAAAATAAGCTGTGCTGACCATATCGCAATCCTGAGTCTTGTGCCAGAAGCCATGGTATACAATGCAAATCAGCACAGATGTACAAGAAAGTGTCGATGTCGGAACTCTAGGAGTGACAAGTTGCCAGAGGGAGGATATCAAACGAAAAAGCCATTTTGAACAAATTTCGATAGCAGTAAAAGACACGATTGCACCGGACGGCGTGTTCGAGGAGCAGGAACATCCAAGCAAGAATCCATGACATGCAAGATCTGGCCAAAAGAGCGGTCGTGTCAGATAAGCCGCGATTAAATCATTTGTCCCACGATTCGGTCGCGTTCGTACCACATCGGTTGCCCATCACCGCCAAATTATCATCGCGATGCATGGCCAATATTCAAATGGTCAACTGATCTCTTGCTGATCTCATTTGCATAAAAAGCGATGGTGAATTTTGAGATCCCAGAAAGTAATGCTTATTCCGTTCTGTCAGGTTCTGTCGGCAGGGGTCTTCTAGGTCTCTTACTATGAAAGTATTGACAATCCGAGCACGGAGGATCGGAAGTGTACAAGTTGCTATGCAATAAAGTTATGTATGTAAAATAATGTTACGTTAATTGATCAACAAAGAGGAGAAAAACATACATGTACGTTATCGCTTGGGATTCGGACCTACAGGTTCGAAATTGCCGTCTTTTCCAACCGTTTCGAGTTTATGGTTGATACCCGGATTCGTCCGAACGGTCTCTAGGCCTGGTAGTGCATGTACACAGGCCGCACAGAACGCAAACAGAACGGTGAAAGCAAGGTGAGAGCAAGGTGAAACTCAGCCTCGTGAAAGTTACTTTGTTCAAATGACTTCGTTGGAGCCCAGAATCACGAAGGCAATAAGGGCACTATCAAAATCAAAAATATGACCCCAAGAACAAGTACGATATTAACTTTGCCGCCGCCGTATTCTTGGGAGAGAATGAATTTGGAATGAATGGCATCCATGTGCGAACCTGGACAAATGATCTAGATTCAAGATCGTGTCGAGCAGCGATTGCTCGGCGTGCATCTGAGTTAAATAAGTAAAATCCAGACCTAAATACTACAAAAAAAAAGCTATAAATTTACCTGGTTTGAAATATTGTTGAAATAAGGAATTATTCTGTGTAGACCATGTTTGGAGTAATCTCTTGACGCGACTCGGAACTGTGGCAAATGGGCTTAGGCGGGCCGCACTATATAGTATATTAACGTGAGAAATCTGCTTAGTCATCGTGACTAAGTAACCGTGTTGCGTTCACCCGGCCTCTTTCAAACCTCTTTTGCAACTTTCTCTTGAGTCTTGAATCTTGACTTTCCAAGCTATCTTCCACTACTCTTGTCTAGAGCTTTTGACGAACATTATCGATAGATCAATATGCTTTATTTTGGCCGAGAGAAGGTTTTTTTCAGCACGCGACCGTTCTCCGGACAAGCTGAGCGTGGCCTACTGGAAGTTGAAGCATACCGGATGGAAGTGGCATTGTGGAGCTCTTATGGACGTGTCTGTGACGAAATCCCAGAAGGGAATTCGCGCGTAAATCCGACGTAAACCTTTTATACGAGCGAGAGAATATCATAGCGTCTGCACCCACCAAATCGTGCAGATCTTTTGGGCTTCAAGGGATAACTAAAACCCGGCTCCGGTGACCCTCCTTAGACCAGGTATCCATCGTCCCTCTCGTGTATCTCATCTCGTTCGCCGTTCGCTGCGACCCAGGAATACTCTTGATGTATTATGATGTAAATGGCTCTTGGAAAAGCCCTCAAAAAACCAGCACATGTCACACACTACCTGTAACTGTCAACCACCTGGATTCAACGAACATATGTCCGTGCGGTCCAAACATGTCCGGGATATCCTGCGCTAATAGGCCATTGTGAACATCATTTTAACGTGATCTCAGCTAGACGTCTGCCTCATACCAAGGTGTTTTCGCAATTTGTTCGAACCGTGGAACAAGGGTGCTTTACTTCTAGCTGTTTCCTGTTCCGTGGTTCCGGCTTCAGCTTGTACAGGGAATAATGTGCAAATTTTTATCAGTCTGCCTCGCGTACGCCGTACTTCAAGTTATATTATTGCATTCGATTCAGGCTTCTCACTGTATGTTATTTTATGCTCCAGACTTGATAACTATCTGCTCTATAAAGATTGCTTCCGTATTCATTGGACGAAAGGCTACGACACGGAGATGTAGCTGGTCATTATTGCTAGCGATAACTTGTGTCAGAAATCACGGCATCTGCGCAGACAATTAGTGCGTCTTCCTCCGCTCTTTTCTCACTTTCTCATGCCAGCACTTTATTTTTTGTACCGCTCATACTTGACTCATACGGATTATCATTACCCACCATTTGTCTATTTTCAACCTACTTTCCTTCTAATAACATTGATCACACACATGCGGTGGCTTCTGTCCCCTCCTACCCACTTTATCGCTGCCGACGTTTATCTAAAGGTCTTGGTCCATGAAAGTTATACCTTATGAAAGATCTACCTATGACCAAATTCAATCACTGGCGATCTTGTCTGCCATAGTCCGCCGTGTCTTCATCTGTCCAACCCGGATCTTCCGCTATTTGCGCTGGCGGAGCACGTTCCCTTTACCATGCGGATGCACTTACGATCCATTTACATAGTACTTACTCGCAGTCAGTCGCCACGCGCTTCGCGCTCTTATTGGGCGCCCATTTGCCTTTGCCAACAGGGGGACAGAAACGAATGTATTAAATTCATTTTTTAATATCCCATTCATTACCTTTACATGGTTGCGCATTTTCAGCGGGTTTCTTATATATATACCGTGCTAAATTAATACAGTAAGGACCAATTGTCATTCCAGTGCAGTCATACTGGGCTGGACGTATGATTAACATACTTCGATTGATTATCCACACCACCGAAGGTCAATCGACCCACGAAAACCTCGCAGGTCAATCGAGCCGCGAGAAACGATGCGAAGCCGAAGAACGTGGAAAGTCAGCGTCATCGCACACACTTGCTTTTGAGATGTTTTCCTGGCTTCTCGCTAAAAATAGATGGTGGGTGCTACATGTACTTACTGCTACCTACTCCCAAGCTCATGCACAAGGCCCGGGTTGATGAAGCAATTGAATGTCGCCCGTAGAAACCGTGCGATTATATTCTTGAAATACTCAACGCGAAGATTGGATATAGGGTTGGACAGCGCATACCATATTCTAGCCCAGAAACCATCACATGGACTGCACTGCTGAACGTCAGTTGGAGGTGCAGACATCCACGTATATGGGTCGCGACCTGATCAAGTGTAATTTCTGCCCGGTTCGGAAAGACGCAAATGAAGTGGGGGTAAAGCGCCCACGAAAAGGACGGAGAAGGAATCGGAACAGAGGGAATACGATCGCTACTTCAGCTCATTGTGTGGCCCCTGCGTTATGGTATATCCAACTGACAAAATTGTGAAGTCGTAACCTGCCTATAGCCTCGCAATTACTTGCAGAGATCCTACCAGCCAAATATCAAATCTGACACCTGCCCTATTACACCTTTATTCGGTGACGGTTGTGCGGGGGCGCTGGCGGATGTCGCCAATAACCCTCCAGACCACGCCGATTGTTGCGGGGTGGCGGGTTTGGATGCTGATGCCGGTATGCCAGGCGTCTTTCGGAATGCCGACATGGAGGGTGCCAGCCTGATAGGCGTGCCTACGGCCGGGGTATTTGTACCAGAATGGAAGGGTGCGTAAGGCTCGTCTACAGCCATTGCGTTACTAGCGGTGTTAGACGCCTCTGTAGACTGATTTTGAGTCGTGGACTGGGCGAATGGAAACCGGGCCGAGGGTTGGAACGCATCTAGCTGTGAGGGATCCTAGCGACGCAGGTAAGTAACGCGGAACATGAAAGTGGCGATGACGAGAGGCGTACCGCTAGTTTAGCACCAACCATCCAGCTGCCTGCAATGATATCTCCGTTCTTCCGCACTGCTCTCATCGCGTCACCTCCTTCGTAATAACCAATCTTGAAGCAATTAATGATGTCTGGATTTGGCTCCGGATCTGTAGAACTTCCGAGGGACTTAAAGAATTCCACAGTGACGCTGTATCTATCTGCAGGATATCCAAACACGATGATATAAACTGGTTGTTTTACTTGGGTTGAAGGCGGAGAAGTTGGAGCGACGCCACGGCGGGAAGACGAGAATGGAGATTGAGACTGGTCGAGGGTCGATTTCTGATGGAATGGCCGCGCAATTAGCTTCAAGTTGATTTATAAAGGTGAACCCATGTCCCGCTTACTCTTGGCTGGAATCGCGCCGGACTTGGCTCAAGGTTAATTTCATTAGGGATGTCGTTTATGGAGCTTGTCGGAGGTGCGTCTTCGTCAGCCAATGTTTGACGTTGCCTATATCCCAAGTACCGACGTGTCAGATTCCGTTTCTCGACCCACTCTCGTTCATTCGTTCGGACACACCTGCTGCTTTGAAACATGGAATCCATCCCAAAGTCTGTTGAGGCCCCCCTGGATAAAATTTGATTCATTTTTGCCTTCGTTTGCACGACCGGGGCTTCGTCGACGCGTTGTTTTCCTTGAGCGGCATTCTTTGTACAGTGCACCGATCAGGTGGCATCTAGGCGGAATAAGCAGGAAAGACACGCACATTATTCTGGGCGGTCGACTATTTGAGGTAAACAGCAGATTATTTGACTGTTTCTATTTCTTTAAACAATGATTCGCACCATTAAATATCCAGACTGATAATGGCTTCTTGATTGCGAAAGCGAGTCACCGAACGACTGAGCCAGGGGGCCACCCGTGCTGGAGCTTCCCCAGCTATTCAAGTTGGGACTATTGTGCGAAGATGTTGACGACGACATCCCTGCGACAGTGAACGGTGAATGTTGCATCGTGAAAGACGGAAGCTGAGTGGCACAAAAACAGAAAGTGCTTTGAGCTTCACGTCAGAGTCATGAACCAGGAAAAGCGCTTGTTTGGCTGTCCTCTGAATCCCAATTGCTTCTACACAGCCACTTGTCGAATCAGGACGCGGCAGACGCGCTTCAACAAATTACTTATAGTCAAGTTCCTTGCGATGGACGAACCAATAACCAAGCGCCTCATCATCTCGGGGCTCACCCCAGCGATAACCGTTGACGATCTTTCACGGCGACTAACGACTTTTGGTACCGTCAAAGCAGCTGACGGATTCGGACTTCCCGATGGCCTGGGCAACCCAAGGAGTTTTGGATATGTCACTCTCGATACAACAGTTGGAAAGCTGGCTAAATGTAAGCAATATCTGCTATTATTATTGGAATGTATTGTAAATTAATACAAAATGTGCAGGTATGAACCTCCTCAGTGGATCCACCTGGAAGGGCGCGAAGCTCCGCTTCGGCGAGGCAAAGCCTGATTTTAAAGAAAGGTATGCTTTGAAAGTTGCTCGTTTAGAATGATCTAACTCGCGAGTTACGAAATCCAAGGATCGAGCTTGAGAACAAAAAGGCGGCTGAAGAGCCTCCCAAAAAGAAGCGTAAGCGCTTCGGAGGCGTCGAGGCCGAGGATATGACCCTCATCACCCCAGATAATGCTGCTCAACGACCCGGATGGAAAGTTTCAGCTTTAGGAAGGGTAACAAAACCTGCTAAGATGCGTCCTACACACCCCCTGCCAGAAATGGTCGAGGAGAAGCCCAAAGCAAAGCCAGGAGTGGTCAAATTTACGGACGTAGGGAAACACCTAGGCGAGACAGAGAAAAGAAAGAAAAAACGCGTGAAGGATCCCGATAGCCGTGCGAGAAGAAAAGTTATCGACATGACAAAATACGGAAGCACACATCTGAAGGGGATGTTTTTGGATCTGGAGGTTCCGATGCCAACCAAGCGGCCCGCAAGATACGAAGATAAACGACCCGGTGAAAATATAGAAGATAGCGACGGCGGTGATTCGTCTGAAAGCGAAGCTGACGCCGCCCCCGCCGACCCAAAACCAAAGGTGAATGACAAAACCTCCAAACGGAAAACAGTCGCCGAACCGTTTGATACCCAATCCAAAATCACTTCCCCCTCACCTCCTCTTTCTGCCCAAGCTTCTGAGTCCGTTCTTTCTCCTAGTAATAAGCGTACTCCAACCCTCGTTTCTGCTCCCGCTCCTCTTCTTTCTGCGGTACCAAAAGTAATTTCCTCACCTGCGCCTCCACCACTACCAACGTCGACTATTTCTTCGAAAGTCACGCCGTCTGCTCTCCCGGAGAGTAGCATTGACATTCAGCGAGAGAAAGTACATTCACTCAATCTTCTCAATTCGCTATTTGGAGACGCCGACGGTGACTGGGTGGGTCAAGAAGAAATCGACTCAGACATCGACGTCTCGAAGCTAGTGAAGGGTGACCGTATGCTGGTAGATGATAATGTTGACTTCGAAATTGTACCACAGAATGCTCCAGTACAGAATCTGGCTACTGTCGTTCAATCAGACGAGGAGAGCGAAAGCGACGACGACGAGCTAGAAGACACAGCGAAAATGGAGGTTGATCAACCAACGGTATCTGTCAAAGATTCAAAACCGAAAACTCTGAAGGATCTATTTGCACCGAGAGAAGAAGAGCGTGAGTAAACTTTTCTTTCTGGTACAGGATATGGCCACTGCTGATCACATTCTCTCCCTTTCAAGTCGGATTCTCGCTCCTAGGCCACCTCGACCTTGACCTGGAGCTCGAAGAAGATCCTCTGGTTGCCCAAGATGCCAGGCAGCAATCTCCCGAATCCTATGAAAGTCATACGGCTCCTCTACCCACCCCTATTACCGTCCAAACCCACTCTTCCCAAGCCCCGATGGTCCTTGACCCCAGGCAAGCTCTTTTCTTCCCTCTGCCTAAAGTCGCGGGAAGCATGAACCGCGCGCGGCAACGAGACGTATACGATCTTGCCAAAGACAACGGATGGAACTGGCGCGATCCTGCGGTGGGCTTTTACCAGGCGGGAACGGAAGAAGATATCAGGAAGCGGTGGGAGGACGGCAAAGGGGAGTTGACGCGCGATTGGAAGAGACGGTGCAGGGAGGCCGGGAAAATCAACCGCAGAAAAAGGGGAGGTGCCGATGGAGGTGATGATCTATGAGCACTGGTTGGACTTCACTGTTGTTCTTCAAAATTCGTCGTCATTTTCTATGATACTATTACTTTAACTCGCACATTTTTTTGCAGACGACCAGATGGTTTACTCGATAATAAAAGGAGATTGTTCATTATTCAATTTTATCCTATATAGGTGGTGGCCGTAAAATGGTCAGAATATCGAAGGTGAGATATTCATGGAGTGGTGTGCTCTGCATTGAAGGCAAAGGCATATCTAACCGCACAACCCACGTCAGACGGTTTTGCCATGGTGTTGGGGCCCAATGCCTTTGGTACACGTATATGAACCTTTGGGCATGTTTGTCCCCTTTCCTTCACTTGACGAACAACAATATCTTGACTTTTGCCATCGGATGGGCAAAACTGTATCTCGGATGTCGTCCTATGAAACGACAAGCAGAGAGTTTCAAGAGAGCTAAAGTTGGGAGCCTTCAGATTTGGGACATATATATCTCCATGTTTGGCCTTCACTCTCCCAATCGTTAAAGATGTGAGAGTGCACGAGGAACGCGAGATAAGGTCGTGTACAACTTGCCATGAGTGCTGTAGATTGGCATTGTCCAGTCCTCGAAGAAGGGTGAGTTTGGTCAAGGAGGGTAGAGTCAAGCTGACGAATACTTCATCGAATTCGACAAACTGGCCCACGGCGAAGTTGCGGAGATTGGGCAGACGAACATCTGGGGTATTCCAGGTGTCATCAAGGTCTTGTATCACTTGACCAAGAATGTTCAATGTCTCCAGGCGCTCGCATTGACTGAGCGCATCCAGCAATAGATGGGCAGTTTGGATGTCGTGTAAAGTTAACTTGGCAACGTTGGTCCATTTCATTTCTGGGAGGGGTACGAATACGCGTGAATTATCCCATATCACTTCAGTTAAGCAAGGAGAGGAGTGTAAGAACTCGGAAAGATTGACACATAATTCGATGTTAGAGCGATTGTTCAAGACAACATGAATGCTTTCGAGTGCGACAGGTTGGGGCAATCTGTCCTTATTGATGAGCAGGTCGATATTGCAGTCCACGTGAAGTTGGATTGATTTCCAGCGTCCGGCATGGCTTAGTAGAACTAGAAGGATGGTCAATGCCTCAGAGAAGTTATCGTTTTCTCCTCCTTGGTAGAGACCAAACATCAGGGGTTTGTCCCCGCTTCGTAGCAGCCAACAAAGGACCAAGTTAATGAGAAGGGGTCCAGGTTTTGTAATGGAAAAATTTGTCCACATATCTGGCGTCGAGAGGACCATGTTACGCCAGTGTCTGCATACGTGGCTTAGCGCAAAGGGGCTGGCGTGTGAGAGGTAGCTTAAGGTGTTGTCCCCATCGTGGTGTATCTGGTCTGGTGCGGTAGAAACGTGGCCGAAGATGGTCGCGAGCGTTTCGTTAGGTAATTTGTGAACAGCAGACGGGTACGAGGTTTGAGAAGACATCGGAGGAGTCAATGGAGGTTTTATGGTTCGTATCGCCTGGGGTCTAGTTGGCATATTTCAGCATATTGGACAGTATTTTTCGGAATTCGGAATTCGTACCAAGTGTATATAAGATCCAAAACGTACCACGTTTCTCAGTTCTGCTTTGAATGCTGGTAATTAAGTAGAACCTGAGTGGCAGGATTTAGCTAGGTCCTCTTAGGCGAACTTGAAGGCGAACCTTACAGTGACTCGTTGACGCGACTTTTCAAACAACCTCGTGAGTCGTGTGGTCTTGATTTGATTTGTAGTCTCAAAGAAATATACGCGGGATCTTGTGAAAAGAATATTTATCTGTGATCTTGTGCTGAGGATACGCCTGGGCAATTTTAGCAAACTTGTTTTATGCGCCACTTTTCCATAGCAGTTCAAGGTCAAGACGCAGCGCTGAGCGCCGAGCTGCGCCGAGCGATGATCGATCCCTCCGATCAAAAATGACACGTGCTTGTGATCAAGTTCACCAATTAATTTTGTCAACGAGAAAACTTAAGCGCTCGTTACCAACTCGTTACTACTTAAAAGGAAGCGGTCAAGGCAAGTCGAGAAGATTCAAATAAAGCATAACGTCCTTGTACATATAATCAATGAGAAAGAGAGTTGTGATTATGTGAATAAGTAATTTAAATTCTTGCATGAATTAACTACTGCTCAATATTCAGTGCTAGGTCGCAGAAAGAGACTTGAAACTGAGATCCGATATTTTTGAAAAACTTCGACCTATTTTGTGGTGTGCCAATTCTGCGCGCTCACGTAGGGCACTGGGAAGATAGTACTGGGAAGATAGTATTTCCCCCTTCAAAGACCAGCTTGGTAGTCGTGGAAGAAAATCCTGTATTGTATTGAGTCGGATTAACACGTTGAAAGCCGTTTGAAAGGCTGGACTCTAATACTATTTTTATGGTCCCACTCTGAGAGATTTTCTTAATTTACCTGTTCGTATACAAACGGTGTCGTAATGCACACCCAAAAGTGCGACGACCAGTGGAAAGGGAGATGAAGAAGTTTCCAGATAATTCAAGGATAATTTGGAGCCAATAAATATGAAAGGTGGCCACTCAATAGATCTCAGTGTGTTTAATACAAAGGTCAACCATAATTGTCTTTATGAGAACCTTGTGCTCAAAATACGAAGAAGAAAGGGGGACCCGGAGTCGGCAAACGGCGATGGTCATCCGTATCTATTATAATAAAAGCAAACGATTTTCTCCCACGGAGACAAACGTCAAAGATACCTTCCTTGAATGGTTAAAAGTCACGTTTATTTCTATATACGGCCACTTGACTGCATCTCTCTTCATCGTTTGTCGCTCCCAAGTCGCACCGTACGTCTATACTACTGTCATACCTGCAGGCTCAGATGTTAGTATCAAACAAACCATTTCTTGGTAACTTGAATGCCTTCTAAGCATAGTACTTACTCTCTCTATGTGACTTTGCATACGGTGTATGCCATTTTCTGCGATTTCCATCTTTGGGAAAGCCCGGAACGCGGATCGAGATGACGCTACGATGATCTTGACTATCGGTGAATCTTCTCGAAAGTCAGGGAGTTGGGACAACTACAAGAGCTTCCCAGTGACTCATCAGTGGTAACATTCTACTGATATCTGTCTAATTCTCAAAAGTTCTCAAGTTTTCCAATTAACTGACCTGTCCCACGGTGACGGGTATAAAATCAGGAGTATTGTGCAACCATCCATACACGCTCTTGGTATACTTTCCCCAGTCAACCTGTGTCTGGCCCTAGATTTTCTTTTGTCACTTCCACTGCCCAAGGTGCTCTCTACATTTGGAACAGAATTTAATGCGCAGGCCCTTTGGACGCTCACAATATCTTGCTTTGGTCTTAGAGGATGTCTGAAAATTTAGATTAGGGATTTTGAAAAATGCTGTTGCATCTAAAAGGGGGGCACAGGGCGTAGCTCTGCGCCCAGAGGATACTACGACTCCAGTTGTTACTGTAGATGATTTCTACAAATACAAAAAGAACAACATAGCACAGTATCCGATGAGTAAATTGATGACCATTTAGATGACTACTCAAATTCTTGCTTTTACTTCGATTTTACTTACAATTCTGGCTACCACCTATAAATGCAACTGGGGTGCCGGCGAAGCTGGCGCCCCCTCAGAATTTAACACATTGGTATTTTAAAACTGTAAATACTAAGTACCATGGGACAGCCCTTAGCCAGGAAGCCCGTGCGAGGCACGGGTCAGCTTCTAGTTTGTGATAATAATTTACTCCGAAAATATGTAATAACGGAAATATCCTGGCGGCCAGCTGTGCGCAGTGAGGCTGAGAACCTGTCAACCTTGTCCACCACATTCTTTCATCCCCTCATTGTTGTTGCCACTGTCGAGCACCGTAACCTCAACCCTCTTATTCGCAATCGCCCAACGGCGAAAGACACCCCCATCTCAGCATAATTTCGCACATTGCATGAATTTGCATCGTTTGATCTCTCTGTGATCGTTGGAATCGTCGGACAGAATTGGGAGGAGAAGGTGTGCGCTCTTGACCATGATACTTCACTTCTCCTTCTTGTGTGGCTCCTGGTAGTCGATGGGACAGTCGAGGTCGTGTGGCGGTATTGCCGACGACTGACTCCCTTTCATGATTCATTTCCCTCAGCCATTGACTACAAGCAAAGCTTCGTCCACCTCACACCACTTCCAGAGATGTCATGACTGACAGAGGGCTCACTCGCCGAGGCTTGACCCAGAATGTTGTGATTTCTTCCACATAATCTCCTTGTTCTTTGTCGACGGGGACACGTCACCCTTCCGCGTTGTTCCTAGCTCCGTCACCCATGGGTTATTCTCGTAACAACCAAAAGACTTTCCATGACCAGAATCTGGAATTGCTAAACGGAGCGGTTTTCGCAAGGGTCTGCAGTCTGCTAGACCCTGCGTTATATATACGGAATATCACGTTTACGGACTTACGATTTGTGTTGTGTATATTAGCTTATCGTGTCTTTTTGTCTTTCTCCTGTCCCGCGTTTCCTCAATGCGTTGCTGACATGTTTTCCATCGTAGGGAGTTGTCTACGACTTATTATCATCAAAACATTGGGAAGAATAGACGTACTTCATAGGTGTCATCGGCGCTGCGAAGGTACCACCTTGACCTCAGCAAATCATGTATCGGGGGACGCCGTCGCCTATCTTTGACGTCCCCGAATTCCCTGCCCTCCGCCGAGTAAAGCCCCTTCCAAAACGGCGGAGGATGTCAGGACACGACGATCTGCACTCTATGGCGATGCAAGGAGCCTCAGCACTCTTGCAACAAAGTGCAGCGGCTGCCTTTCTGCAACATCAGCAACAGGCGCCACCGACCACGCCTGGTCCGAACGCCACCGCGGAAGAGCTCCTTGCCCATGCTGATACGCTGTCTGCGCGGATGGCGCTGCAGAATTATTACATGCCACTCCTAGGAGGCGTGCAGAATATGCTCGCCAATGCAAGCGAGTCCGGCGGAAATAACACCACCGCGGCTGCCGTTGCCGCAGCTGCGCTCGCTGCTGTCGCTGGAGGAGGAGGCAAGAGCGGCCATCTGTCGCTTCCGTTTTCCGATCTGGAGTCGGTGGAGTTTGGCGTGCATTTTGCGGCGGCGGCGGSMGCCGCTGCCGCCGCCGGAGTGGCGATGGGAGGCTTAGGCGGGCTGGGGATGGAGCTTGCGGGAATGAATTTAGGCATGGGTCTCCACAGCACGACCGGATTCAGTGGAGGAGGGCGGGGCAGGGACGAGGAGGACAGACGGGGTGACGACGATTATGCAGACCGCAGGCAGCACGGACACGGAAATACGAAGAAACGGAAGGTGCCTGCGAACTCGACTGGATCGCCGCGCGGAGGAGAGCGATCGGGCAGTCCATCGTCATACCTGGACGACGACGGCAACGAGCTGGCAGGCCCGGAAGGCGAGAGCTTTGGCCCGCAAAACGAGGAGCTCCTGCGCGAAAGGGACAGAGATCGGGAACGCGATAGAGACAGAGACCGCGACCGCGACAGGGACCGCGACAGAGACTACGAACTAACACCGCCACTTGTATACCCACCGCCGCCGTTCCCAGGCCAGCTGGCGATGCTCGCGAACAAGCGTGGCAAGTTGACCGCGGTGACGCTCGCCGGGCTGCAACGCAAGGAAATGCTCAAGAGCCGGAAGCGGCAGCTGGCTGCTGTGATGGGTGCGCTGTCCCATGGTGATACGCTGGCGCTGGACCAGGCGCTGTCGACGAACTATCCACTTGTCGGCGGACTGCCGGGCGCTGCGGCGGGTGGAATGAGCTCGGAGCTGAGCAGCCTGGGCCCGAGGGGCGATCTACCGGCGGTACGCAAATCGAAAAGGAGGACGGTCCGGCTGGCTCGTGCAATGAAGGTGATATTGGAGATGCCGGAGAGGAGGAATAGGCATCCGGATGCGGTCCCTTTCCCAGAAGCGGACTTCTCGTTTATGTGTCCCAGCGGCAGTGAGTTTTTACTTGATTTCTATTTTATTATTTGCTCTGCTGGATGTGATGGTCCTTTTTCTTACTTTTCGGATGACGGAAATATTGGGTAGGCTGCGCAATAAGCAGATGGGTGATTGGAATACTATTTCCTCATTCATACCGCTTAACTTGGGTTACAATACATTTCTCTACTTTGAGCTACATTCCCTCTTCGTTCTGCTTTTCATCATGTCATTTTCCTTGCGTGACCTCGCATCTGCGTTCTATTCGTATCTGTCTCTGATTCATCCTTTGCTCATTCTTATCCTTCCTCCATCAGCAGCCGACCGATTGATCGCTACGAAAGAGGAAGTGGCGATGCTTCGCAAACGGTTCGAAGTCGAGCTCGAGCGCCAAGCGGCAAAGGCTGCAAAGATGGCGGTTGCTGCAGCGAACAGTGGCGCGAATAAGGGCATTGCGAGGGCCACAGGAGGGAGAGGAAAGAGGGAGAGGCAGGAACGAGACAGAGAACGAGCAGAGAAGGCGCAGCAAAGGGTCAAGGCAAACACGACCGGAGATGCCACCGGCGGCGCAGGAAAGAACCGCGGTGGCGACCAGACCCCGGAATCGGTCGAATCTCAAGCGGTCAGTGTCGACCCCGGCGCGAATGGGGCGGGCAGTGGCGGAGGGAAATCGAAGAATGGCAAGAAAAAGAAACGCTCTGCGCTCGCGAACGCGTCCAATCCACACCATCTGCGAAACTATGTTCCCTCACGACTGCCGCACTCTGTCTCGGGTGACGGCGGTACACAGGGTGCCGGCACGAACGGGAATGCAAATGCGAACAACACGATCTGGCCGCTGCCGATGCGGTTCCTGTCGAGCGAGATCCCGCCGCGCCGTCGCGGACGCGGAGCGAAGAAGGCGCCGGCGGCGACTGCTACGCCGCTCGTCCAGCTGACCTACCCTGCGGAAGAGTGGATTTGCTCATTCTGTGAGTACGACCTGTTTTACGGCGAGGATGCGGCGTACCGGCGTGCGGTGCGCAATCGGAAGAAGATCCTGAAGCGGAGGAGGCGGGCAAGGGAGCGGGCTGCGGCTGCTGCTAGCGGAGCTGCGGCTGCGATGAAGGGGCCGCCGCCGCCGCCTCCGTCCGAGGAATACGACGACTACGATGATGATGCTGGGCCGGGCGTGGAGGATCACGGTAGTGCACCTGCCCACCGAGGTGGCAGATGGAAAGGCGGACCAGACAAGGAGGAAGCAGCGGCGTATGAATAAGACCACGACGGAACTACCTGAAGTAGTTGCTTATACCGCGGTTGACAATCGTCAGCCTGTTGGTTAGGTTCTTTCCGGCTTTCAAGGCTGGTTCCGGTCTTGGTTACTTTGCCCTTTCGTCAGTTGCAATTTCTTTCTTTTCCTTTTTCTCTTTTTCTACTCGTAAAATATCCTGCGTCCCGTCTTTCACCCTCATTTCCCCGTCCTCGTCGTTAGCTGCCTCATATCTCAATGTCTACATTTACCTACACCCCATTCTTGTTTCTCATTCTACATTGGTCCGTCGTCGAGCACAAGCACAGTTATCTAACACTCTAAAATCCCAGTCATGCATATAATTTTTTTAATGGACATAGAGAGGAAGGGCGGTCGGCATCTGGCGGGCCGAATCAACGCTCGCACATCAGTCCTGTCAAACTCGTGAATCGTCACAACTTTCCCTTTTCCCTCCAACACCTTCCCTCCCTCCTAGTCAGTGCGGTGGTGCCATATCGCGGCTCCGTACGCGTGAGATCTCCGCCCATATACCAGATACTTTGGCCCCCATCCTCCTTAGCAGCCATAGTAAAAGACACGGGTACGGCGAAATCGGTCACACTCGAGAAAAAGAAAGCCGGAGACAAGATAAAGTCGGTTGCTTTCTGAGCATCCTTCCAGCCTTATCTTTGCATAGGCCGATCCACTCTCGCGGATCACACCATCAGGTATATCTTCGTCACATTGACGCGTTTACATCTTGGGTTGGGTCAACGTCGTAGGATAAGGCAGATTGCAGGCTGCATCGTGAGTGATTCTCTCCTCGCCTTTGCAATCCCATTCTTTCTGCAGTTCGGAGCATATCACGCTTACTATCATCATCACGTCGATGGTATGAGATGGCATACATAGATCTGCTATGTCATTTGTGATCATCTTTCGATTTTTCCATGGACATCCGACAGCATTCAGTTTGTTTCGATGAAACCGCACATTCTGGCCCATCAACTGTGTTTCGGACTGTGAAAGTGGAGATTGCTCTCCGGAAACGGTGCTCAGTCCCTGCCTCCATGGCGAGGCCATTCGCTTCTGCGAGCTGTGCGAAGTTTTGCCGGTGCCGCGACCCTGGATGCATGGGGTTGCGTTCGCATCTGTCTTCTGCTCAGCTTCTGCCCAACATTCAGGTCCCTTTTGCTCGACTTGTACAAGGATTCTTCGTTTGGACGCTTTTTGGTCCTGTGCATTTTGGTTTTTCTACCATGCACTTTTATTTTTTTTATTTTTACTCTGGTATCTCGCGCTATCGCATCACAATGTGTTTAGATTAAACTCGCTCACACGTCTTACCCTCTTCTCGTGTCAATTTAGCTTGACCTTCCCTCTCGTCGCATCTTTGTTCAGAGCCTGGCTGGCGCGTCAAGCTATTCCATCAGTTCCAGGCAACCGGCCGATTGTCTGCATCACCGTCCTCGCAGCAAGAGGGATCAAGAGTTCAGGCTTATCAACCAGCCAGTCCAAAAGCGTCATCATCCAGAAGCCTCGTAGCACCAGTGTAGTTGGCCTGCAGCCATGTCTTCCGACAGCAGATATTCGATGTATCACCACCATTCTCCGACCATAAGCACCAGTTATGACGCATACCCGCCACAGTACTCGACCGCCGCACCTCCACAGCCAGCGAGCCACAATCATGTGCAACATCCACCGCATCTGCCGCCCCCTTCTCACCAGTCATCACATCCCCATTCACATGGTCCGCCACCACTTCAATCGTCTTCGTCTACAGCTTCCTACGAGCCCCAATCGCTGCACCAGCAGTCGCAGATGCTGCATGCTCCATCCCTCCGACATGCGAGGTCCTCGGCTTCTTCGACCCATTCACACTCATCACACTATCCGCCGCCACCGCCAACGTCGTCGTCCTCTTCTACAGGATATGCCCACACATCCTCGGGGTACGTCAGTGCCCCGCCTCCCTCCCATTCGTCTTCTAGCCAGCCGTCGTCGAACTACAATCTGCACTCTTCCAGTCACCATTCCCATCCAAGTAGCCATCACCAACCGCTGCCACACTGGACGCCTCCCCCACCTCCTCCATCATCTACTTCTCCGGACATTCCGAACAATAGCTGGCATTATGCATCACACGGCCATCAACCAGCTCACACTACGTCATCGAACTCGTATGGTCCTCCGCCGCCATCGTCGTCGTCTTCGACGCTCTCAGCGCATGAACATCTTCCACCTTCCTTACCGAGCTCGGCCTCGTCTCGGATGGAAAGTTCAGCCCCGCCCCCACCTTCGAGTGCATCCAGTTCTGTTGGCGTAAATTCCAGCATTTCTACGCATGGTCATCATCCACCGCTTCACAGGCTGTCGACGTCGTCGACGTCGGCCTCCGGCCCCGGAGGGTATAACGTGCCCTCTACATCCAGCTCAACCTCGAACTCTACGGCGAGGAGGTCGTTAGCAGTTCCTCTCAATATGGTCTCTTCGACGTCGTCGTCTTCAAATGACGATCGTCACCACCACCATCCACCACAGCATGCGGGTCATCAGCAGCAGTCGCACCACCCGCCTCACGGGCACACACAGCCGCAACAGCCGCCTTCCCACCAGCATCAGCAGATGACGCCTTTACCACCCCCTCCGGCGCCATTACCAACCACGGCGTCGCCCATGCAGCTGCAGCACCATCCCCAACAAACTCAGCCAGCATATTATGGACAGCGGTATCAGCCCCAGCAGGCCCCGCCGCCGCCGCCGCAGCAATATCAGACGCCGGCACCTCCCCAGCCGCCTGCTCAAGCTCCACCTCCACCGACGAGCTATTCACAGCAGCAACCGACACAATACCAACATTCGATTTCACAGCCTCCTCCGCCACCACCTTCCCAACCATCACAGCCGACTTATCAACAGCAAGCACCCCAGCACCGACAGCCGCAGCCTCAGTCTTCTCTACCACCGCCGTCATCACAGCAGCATCACCAACAGCAGCCGCCTCCGCCTCCACCCCCGCCGTCGCATCATCCATCTCACTTACAGCACCCATCACAGCACCCATCACAGCACCAACAACACGCGCCTCAGCACCAGTCTCCTCCCCAGCACTCATCGCAGCAACCGAGTCACGCGCCGCATACGCAGCACCAGGCGCCATTGCCTCCGCCGCATCAGCAACAGCAGTCGGCGCATCATGGGAATCAACCGTACGCGCAACCCACGAGCAATAAGCGCCGGCGACGCGAGGCGACTGCGACGCCGGTTCCGGCGCCTGCGTCTGTTCCGAGCATGGTGGGTCCAGGAGCGGGCCCGCCCCCACCTCCGCCTGTATCGTCTCACTCGCAATCGTCACATCCGCCGCACCAACCGCAACAATCGCACCAGCAGCATCAAACTCTGATTTCGGCCCTAGGGCCCAGTGGCATGGGTACAACCAACGGCAGCAGCAATGGCAGCAGCAATGGCAGCGTCAATTTTAGCGCGTCTGGAATGGTGGGTCCACCAGGCTCGGCGGGCGGAATGGCACCCCTTGGGCTGGATTTCACAAAGGTGTGTCATTTGGTGGGAATGATAATTTCAGGGCATGTCGAATAACACCCTTTGCAATCGCACAGCTGCTGGATTCATATCGCGATATTCTAGATCGGGTGGACCCCAGCACGCCTGGGCCGGCTCACACCAATGGACGACCCGTGTCCTCCACGTCGTCGCCGAACGGCGCAAATGGGATATTAACACCAGAGGCCATGGATCGCATGCTGCAGAATGCGACGTACGGCGTGCAGATGCTCGGTGCCGCGCTGCGCCATACGCAGTCCGGTCCCAACGTCAGCATGTCGCAGTCTGGCCCAGGTGCAAGCCACAATGGCAGCCTTGGGGCGCCTGGCACGAGCACGAATTCCCTGGCGATGGCAAACACGATGCCGCCTGCACCGCCGTCCACGGCGGGGTCTTCGTCATCCTCAACGGGCTCAAATTATCAGCACGGGCACACGAGCAACGCACACGCGCTCCACTCTAACTCGACGTCGCCCAAGTTGGACTCGAAAGAGGACATGCGCATGATCGAAGACCCACCGACCGCGGCACGCGGGGTGAAGCTTGAGAACGCGCCAGCGAAGCCGGTTAAGGATAGTACGAACGGGTCTGCTGGGACGGGGGCGTCGACCAACGACCGGGTAAAACGTCAGGTATGTGAGCCCCTTACGTGACCGTGTATGCGTTGCCGGGCTGTCCGTCGAGGTGTGGCTGCTGCGGCTTCTTGTTTACCATGTGGGCCGTGGCATCTGCGGTGTCTGCTTCATTTAGCACGCAGAAGGCACTCGACGTGTCATAAGCACCGCCTCATCATCTTCTCGACGTACCCTCCTTGGTGTCCGGCACGAGAGCAATTTTTGGTTACTCGGAGATTCCGCCGCATACAACTGCTAACACATATTCTCTGCAGAAACCTGACGACGGCCCATCAGACGGCCAGACATGTTTGGGCTGTGCTGCGACTTCGACGCCCGAATGGCGCCGAGGGCCGATGGGTGCGCTATCTCCCCCTTCTAGCTCCTTCATCCGCTGATTCAATTGTGATGCAGGTCCGAGGACATTGTGCAACGCTTGTGGACTGGTCTATGCCAAAATGGTGCGTCCCTCTGGTTACCCTACGTCAATTCAAATTTCATGTTGTGGTTTGCAGATCAAAAAGAGGTACAAAGAAAAGGCCAACAATCCCAAAAAGGTTTCCGGTAGCTCTGGGGCCGCAAAGCTCGGCGCTGCGGGTGCCATGACTTCAGTGCTTTCGAGCGGCGCCGGCGGCATGCTGCATGTCATCGCGCCCAACGACTCGGAAGAGGATGGAAGTGACGATGACGACGAGTACGCCTCACCAGGCCGGCGGAGCGATTAACTACCCAATTCGCGACGCCACCGTCTCGTCTAAACCCAAAATAGGACAGGTTTCCTTGGACTTTCAAAGTTTTGTACACGACCGAGCCCTCACCCTTGCGGTGATTGACTGCTCTCATATCTTGTTCGCGTGTAGCTACCCTGCTTTCCGTCCCAGCCTATATCCGTTCCGGGCTTCGCTTGTAACGCATGCGTATTATATACTAGCCCCCTCTCTTGATATCTTCGATCCTGTTGATTCCTTCTGTCTGCTGTACTTGGGGCGCGCGCTTGCGTGAGGTTTTTTTTCTGTTTTTTTTTCTTTCTTGCTACCACATAGAGTTCTGTCTCTTCACAATCTTTCGACCCTCTATATCTCTTTCCTTCACACCTATATTTATCAACTTTGAATTCTGATTTTTCATCGTTCCTTGGTGCTTTCTTGCTTGGGTAATGTATGTACCGTACATCACGTTGTATGCACATGTGCTGTCAAATTGACGGGCGACGCTTGCGCCCAATTGTCATACTTATTCTTGCTTCGAAACGTGTTTCCAGAAAGAGTGGACTCTGAGATATGCATACATAAGCCTGGTCTTCTTGCCTCAGGAGCGGCCCCTTGCCGTGGAAAGCGCATGTTGTGTGTTCATAAGTGGTTGGCTAAATGTACAGCGGGTTCTTGATCGCACATTCTGGATGGATTCGTGTTCAGTGAGATACTTATTTCATATATCTAACTCGGAAGCTGTAGTCAAATCTAAAGCATCTAAGGCATTAAGCATACCAATTGGTACTAAGTAGAGACCCTTTGCGAAGCATTAGTCAGTAAACCCGATATTCATTTGAATTATTTGAGAAACCAAATATGTTTGTTGGATATTTTCACAGGCGCTTATGTGCCGGATCAGATTGCCGAGGCTTCGAGCTCACAGCATATTTACGTAAGTTTGAACCAACTATGCTGAGCTCAAGTTGACCTCGACGGGTCCAACCTTTTGCAACCGCCATGACCACTATCCCAGTCGATATCCTGGAACATATCGTGGACATTCTAGCTTCTGACGATGATCAGGGTTCTATCAAGGCATGCTCTCTGATGTGTCATTCGCTTCTTCACTTCTGCAGGAGGCACATCTTCAAGACAATCATTGTCGGCACACATTCTTCTGATGACAAGCAACCAGCGTCACTTATTCCTCTATTCTGCCGTTTAATATGCAACGCTCCCCACATTGCAGACTATGTACGTATTCTCACTATGGGCATCCATGACGATTCTGCACGTCTCTGTTCCAAGTACCCTGAGTTCGCTTACGTTTTGGGACAATTCAACCACATACAATCTCTCACAATCTCTGATCCCATGCACTCCGGGGCTCAACAAGGCCTCTCTTGGGACTGTATCCAGCCGCTTTTTCAGAAAGCCATCCTCCATCTTGTCCAATTTGACACCCTGACTTCTTTGTGCCTTGGATCAATACGACTCCCAGTCACAATGATGAAGTTGAGCCCTAGTTTGCGACGGCTGGAGCTTGATAATGTCCAACCGCTAACATTTGAGGTCGAGGACACCGCTGCTACCTCAAACTCCAAACCATTATGCCTCCAAGAATTCAAGGTAGACTCTGGCAGCAGCGTCGTGGTGAACACGATCCTCTCCGTCAGGCGGTCTGAGGGCCTGCATGCCTTCGACTTCAACTCCCTTCGCAGCTTTCAAGCCTCGTGGAATAGCCAGGATGGAATAGACGCTAGTCGAAATGTACTGATGAGGGCCACTCATCTTGTAACATTTGAACTAACAGGTGATGTTATGGCTCTCACCACAATGTACATATATTGAACAGTTTGTCCACGTAGTTGACAAACATCTGTGTACGCGAGGCTCACTTACTGGGATGCTTGCCCTGCACGTCAAAACACTCAAAAAAATTACGCTGCATCTTTCTGGGAGCCAGGTTGATCCTGTATGCGAACAGCTTGCCGCAGAACTCGAAGCAATATGCCACTTGCCAAATGTATTTGAAGAGCTCGTAATCTACGCCTCATTTAGTGAAATTGATGGCCTTCGCACCTGGGGGAATAGCCTGCGCAAGCTCGACAGGGTCGTTGGTGAAGTAAAATGGCCATGCTTCAAGAAAATGACCCTAGAAATCGAATTATCGTCAATTTACGGATATAATAGGAACAATGTACAGGGAGCCGATATTCACCGGAATTTTCGACACTTACGCGACAGGACTTTAAACATCATCGGACGGTATCGGGATTCAGCACTTTGTTCCAGCTTCTTTAGCAATTCTTGGGTAGAAATGCCTTGGGGCAGACTGTGACTACCAACTTATGTTAGATTAGGGTGGATGGCTTCGTGTTGTCGCTTACTGTAATGTAGACCAAACCACGCCGCGTCGGCACCGTCCCTCGAGCCAGCGACTCCCTCAGGACCCCATCAGCCGTCTCCAATGTAATTACGGAACAAACATAGCTGTAAATTTTCGGGCGATTTATCTCGCTTTGTACTGTCTTACACTCGAATTGTCGAGGTACTGGTGT
Organism: Hypholoma sublateritium FD-334 SS-4; assembly: GCA_000827495.1. Classification (NCBI taxonomy): domain Eukaryota; kingdom Fungi; phylum Basidiomycota; class Agaricomycetes; order Agaricales; family Strophariaceae; genus Hypholoma; species Hypholoma sublateritium. Next base: position 433,392 of record KN817542.1, read on the forward strand.
ACCAGTGTCGCTTCTTCTATTAGTATGTACTTAGGTACTTCTCCAATATTCCACAGCAACTACTCACAGATAGGTTTTGCCTTCGAGGCAGGACCAACTAGGGAAGCGTTTACCCAGAAGACCTAGTTTGTATACACGCCGATTCGCACAAAGCTGTAGTAGTTTTCAAGCCGTCATCTTACACAGCATTCGAGTTCAACTTTATGTCCTATCAGTAAACAGCAGTAGGGGCCTTAGGCCTTATGCCCAGTGAAAACCAGCTCTGCGTCAATCGGCGTTCTGCGGGAGAAATCTGCGGAGATCTGCGCGTGTCTGCGTAGCCTATATTTTGCAGACTGGCACAGACTACAACCGAAATTTGCCGATTTTACATGTCTGGAGCTGCGCGGCTCTGCGACATCTGTGATTCGGTAGTAGCAGGAATGTAAAAAAACATGCTTTGGTATTACATATTTACCATATATGCGTCCACATGCGTGCGTCTGCGTGATTCAATCCAAAAAAAATGTATTTCTGCAATACTGGGTACATTTGTGCTACGATATCATAAAATACAGTGCCATAATATGTAGCGCGTATCATTGCGATCGCGCGCTCTGGAGTCTGCAGCAGACCCAGGCATGTTGCCGGCTCTCGCGAGGCGTTGCGGCTGCGAATGCATGACATTCTTCATACCCGCCGGTGCGGGCAGCTTCTGCTTCAGAATTGCTGCCCCCGCAAGCATTGTCCTAAGAGTAAAGTTAGCAATGTATGCGCACTCAATGAACAGGTTATCAACGAACCGGTTTCGCATGTCGCGCCCGCCGCACGTACTCCAGGAGCATACACACGGTCCTTTGCCAAACCTTATCCACGCAGAGGGACTATCTCTGCTTCACAAAGATGTGGGCAGACAATCTGAAACAAATGTCAATGGCGCGACCACGGAATATTGAATGCCCCAGCTCACCTAGTATGCAGAGCTTCGACACACCATGTGAGACGATGTACGAGCATCGAGCAGACACCGGAAAACCCGAATATATGCGCAGGATCGGATGTGGAAGCACACACGCAAGTTCCAGGCAAGCTGCAAACAGTCAGCTTTGCCGTCACAGCACAATAAATGGAACCTAGGGCGCACCTTACTGCGGTGCCCTGTGCCATTGTCTCGTCAAGAACTGTACGCTCACTGAAGGATTTTGTGAGCTTCAACTTCGCGGTAGCGGTTGTGGTAGAGGAGATCAATGTTCTCCACCTTTACACACTTTGAGCGACCTTGTAGCCCACAGAGTATCTGCCTGGTGGTAAGATGTCGTGGGAGGGACCCAGGAAGGGGGAGGTGGCATATACACAGAGGGAGCGTAGCTGTGATGGTGGTCTTAATGCAAGTCAAGTCCAACCCCAAGGGAACTTGAATGCGATGCGTAGGGTGAGACCCACTCGTCACATGACATAGCACAGTTGAGGCGAGGGAAACTCGAGGGAAACTTGAATTTTTGCAAAATATTTGCAAAGGTAAAATGGAATTCGAGAGATGGAAAAATACAAGAAAAACATATGAAACAAAAGAGCAATCGATTTTGCGATTCTTGTGATCGACCCAAAATTTATGACGACAGACCATTGTCGCATAATCTGCTCTGCGCTGTGAATGTCGTAATTTGCCGCCTTTTGGCGCGGAGTCACGCAGATTTCCCCGCCTGACGCAGAGTCGATTTTCACTGGGCCTTATGTCTCATGTCTTATGCTATGTAGTTGATAATGGCAGACTGTAAATTTCCGTGTATACTAGGTTGGAAACGATCTGAGGTGTGATCCTAATCTCAACTTAATAGTGATCATGATCTTCTACTTACAACTTGAATTTAAAGCGGCCGCAACGAGTGGTCCTCCACGACACTCGAAACTTTGGGGTCGATCTTCACCAACTCGTCGACGAGATTGTCCTGTTGCACAAACGAATTAGCACCGTCACGCGTGTGGACCGCAGCGCGAGGCCTAGCTAACCCATAATTTATCTTGCGCTTTCCCCCCTTCCTCGCTCAGGACATAATCGCTCGGCTCCGATACCTTCGCCAGGGATATATACGCGCCGCGGAGCTTGTCGAGCGCATCAACCTCGCCAACGGCGGCCCACACGACCTGGCGGCTACCTTCCTCCGCGGTGCGCGCGAGCGCCTTCTCCATGAGCCAGTCGGCCCACGCACGCGGACCTGTCCAGCTCTTCCGCAGGCCAGAGTAGCAGTACCCCGGGTTGACGCAGTTCACAATTACTGGTTTCTTGACCAACTTTTCGTTCAGCGCGCGCGTAAAGAAGACGTTGAGTACTATTCGGATGTACACCAGTCATTGTCAGACACTGAAGGCAGCTGGGCGTTTGCTCACATTTCGAGTCTTCATAGCGCGTCTTGAGGACACTACATGTACTGTCTCAGAATTGCGTACAACGACAGAAATTAGTCGTCGCACCTAGGGATATACTCTGCGGAGCTCCCAAACATCTTGAGCGGATTATCGCTTTCGAGCACTACATCCTCGATCTTCGTCCAGAAGTGCACCTCGCTCGACACGATAACCAGCCGCGGCGTGATACTAAATTCCTCAGCGGTCGCCAGCATCTTCGGGAGGAGGAGCAGCGCAAGCAGCGCCGTGGACAGATTGTTGACCTGGAACCTGGCACGCACGCAGCGTCAGCATGAAATGTGTTTTAGGAATAGAAGTGGCACATACACTGGCTCCCAGCCATCACTCGTGGGCACGAACTTCTCCTCCGGCAAGATCGCCGCATTCTCAACGAGGAGGTCAAGGCGCGTGCCCTCGCGCTCGAAACGCTCGGCGAACGCCTTCACAGACTCGAAGCTCGCAAGGTCGAGCAGCCACAGCTCGACGTTCGAGCACCCGGTCTCTTCCCAGATCTCTGGGTACCATCTTGGATCAGCGATGGGCTGGGGCTGGAAGTACGATACGATACGCACTTTTGACGGCCGCCTCGCCGCGCTCCTGGCTCCGGCATGCGAGGATAAGCTTCGCGGGGTTCATGCGCGCGAAATGCTTCGCCGTCTCGAAGCCGATGCCATTATTAGCACCAGTGACAATGACGGTCTTCCCCTGCAAGTCTGCCTGGACGACGGCCGATACGGGGTTATATTGCTCCTTCAAAAATTGGGCGACCTTGAATTGCATGTTGTTAGTGTGTACTGGGTGGATGAGTATCGGGCGAAATGGGCATTGTCTCAACGAGCCGCGCCCCATAAATCGTGGATCCTACTCAGACTTGTCTGAAATATCCGACGAATCGCGTGAGCTTCCAGCAGGCGATTAAATATGAGACGCCTTTGGGGCAAGTGGAACAACATGCCAATTTGAATTTGTAAGGGCTTTATGCAGCGGGATTCATCATTGGCAGAAAAGACATCAATCTACAAACATGCTTTATATGAAATCGGAGCATGATCAGTTATGTTGCTTCTTAATGAGATTGAGCATTCTCAGTCTGTTGTTTAGGGTGATTAGAACTAGAAAACGTACCTGGAAGGATTGACGGCGACATATTGCCTCTTCTTACACGCTGGTGTTTTCGATATTTTCGAGGCGAAGGAAGGCCCTATGACCATCCGAGAAGGTATTGCGTGCTGTAGTCAGGATTTTCGGTCAGAAAGTTGGAAGACCAGGAGAATCACGAAACGATTGCGACTCACAGGTGCGGTGCTGATGATTGGGGAGAGAAGATCTGGTGTAGGAGGTTGAAATTTTTAGAGAGAGGATCGGAAGGGGGTCCAGCAGTGCTTTCTGTGTAGGCAGGACGAGACAAGAAGACAGACGGAAATGAAAGTTGCTTGATTTTGAGGTAAAAGTGGGAGCATCCAAGAGAAGGCTTACTGGATGGGACGTCAAAATACCAGGCGAGATATTCCTGTGAATATCCGCGTTCCTATGAACATCGGTATTCGGAAGGGAGTTGAAGAAGCAGTCGGTTGATTGGGATGTTTTGAAGAATGAAATAGTAGATGGTAAGGAACGTGGTGCTTTCATACTGAGTTTTGTGGGGTATTTTAAAATGATATCGAGCTAGACAGGAAACACGGAGAAACGGGAAAAGGGAAAAATATTGAAATACACATGTATCCTGGTCCCACCATCAGCAAATGAGCACTGATACGCAAGAAATACGACGAACTTTTGACGTGGGTATAGAGCGAAGAAGGATGGTGTCCTTCCCAACGATCAGTGTCTCCGGCCCTGGGTTGTTGATAATTATGCTTGCTGTCATCCAGTGGCTTGCAAGATGTCAAGGGATCTATGGCAGCGTCAAAAGAGAGAACGAAAATAAAGAAAGGAAGACAAACCAAGCTTGACATCCCATAATGGTTCATATGAATGATCGAAGAGCAATTTCGAGACCCGGAATCGAGAACTCTATGTGGAAGGATGCAAGCCGAGCGGTAACGCGTGCATAATCTGGTTGAGACGTCTCTCATGAGGTGCGTTACGCTGTGCAATTGCTTCTGTTGCTTGGGTATTTTCGCCGCGATGATTTTGAGAAGAAAGAAAGAGAAGATGAGCCTGTAGTCTTTTTTTTAGGTTTACGAATGGATGTAGAGTCTGGAACACCATGTATGGTGAATAGATTGTTGAGTGGGCGGAGCGATAGTTATCATTGGCAGACTTTAGGATGCTGGGGTCTGCAGCCCACAGTTCCACGTCGTCGGTATTTGATACCAGACCGCTTGTTGAGCGCGCAACTGAAGAAGAGGTGGGACCCTATCAATGCAATGAGCATGTTGGCTGGCACGTAGAGGGGAAGCGGTAAAACATACCTCGACAGCTGCGCGCTCATGACGTGCTGTTGTAAACCTCAAGCCACTGGACTTGACGCCCTGCGACGACGTCAAGTGCCAATAGCCAAAGGATCTACGAACAGCACAGGCAATATCGGTAGTGAAACAAGCAGCAGGGAGGCCTCCCTTTTGGATGATCCATCATCGTGTCAATTGCCTTCCTTGAAGACAGAATGATCTGCGCGACGTGGCAAATCAGACCAGGCATCAGACCAGGCCGGAAGACGTACCTCTGTCTTTGACGGTGGCCCTCCACGCGCGTTAAGAATAACGCCGTGGAGGTACCGATGTTATTCATGATGTTTGTGTCCTAGGATGTCTGCCATGGCGAGGCAGACGTGCGCGTGGTGTTATTCGTAGAGAAGTAGGTAGATATTCGGCATATACTTATGCAGTAGTTGGACCTCGACCTGGAGCTGAGTTCTGCATTCGATGGGCGCTATGAGCTGGAGAACATATGCGTCGTCGCCCGCCTTATATACCGCGAAAGAGGTGGCTGGCGTAAATTAGCCAATTTCTAAATATCCTAGAATCGGAAGAGTGTGCCAGCCACCGTCTGTCAGTCGTGGCCCATTTCGATCAGAGCTTATTTGCGGCCTCTAGGTAGTGGCTGGTTGTAAAGCGAACCGCACAGCCTAGCCACAGTCGCAGGAGTATATGCGCATGATTTGGGAGGCGATTCCATTGGTGCTGCGAGTGAAAAGGGGAATAACATTGCTCGAACATCGGCGTCCTGAAGAAACCTACGCGACGGCACAAACAGGCGCTTACACTCAGCGCCAAGTAAAGACAAATAAAGACTTTTCGGTTTCTTCACAAAGACGCCCATCTCCGACACGCTCTGCTCAATGTACTTCTTGTATTGCCCTGAAGCTACTTGTAGCTATCAATGAACACCAGAAAAACTATATTTCTCTCATTCATGTTGACAAATGTCTTCAAATTCAAGCGATGAATCCGACTACGTCGAAACTAAGCCTCGCAGAGTAAGCAAAAACTGCGTCTCCTCTTATCATCTGTTTCTTATGTCTTTGCAGGTGCTCAAAACACGCCCACGTAAGAGAGTGAAGTACTCTGAACCTCGCCCCACAACCTTCGAATTCCCGCTTCAGTCCTTGCTATCTATCCTCCATGCGCAGCATAGCGACGAAGATTCGGATGCTGACGACTTCCAGTCGTTATTCGATCCAATCCTGGTGGAATATCTTCAATCACGAGCTATATCTGAAAAAATCTCGGTAGAAATCAATGAGGAGGTCAGAATCTATGTTTCATATTCCAAAGTCATCCACTGAAGCTATTTCTCCAGGGTGCAAGGATTCGGCCTTTAAGGCATTCGGAAATCGTTTCGTCCATCGCGAGATTATCACTCATAGAAGATCCATCATCTTCGGATATCATTACACTGCGAAAACTCAAGTTAGAACGCGTGAGTGCCCCCGCCGTCTCACCGAACTTGTGACTTACCAGACTTGTGGCAGGAGAGAAACCATGCTGGCTTTAAAGGGACCACAATCGAAGGCCTAGCCATACCACTTGTGCCCCTCCCCGCGACCTCTTCCAATCCTTCAGTCAATCCGGAGGTCCTCGAAGCGCTCTACTCCATAAAATCAACACCCTTTGCCAACTCATTTCTTGCGAGGCTCCATGGGCAGAAAGCGCTCCTGCCCGAAGGGCTTCTGGGTATCGATTGGGAAACACGCACGCCATGGATGAACCTCATGAACGACATACGCGACCACTATTCATTTTCACAGTAAGCACATTTTGGCTGTGATACCGATGCACCAAATGTCGAGGCTTGACTGCGTATTCAACTCGCCAGCCCTGATAGAGAATGCCCCGCCGCAGAGCCGGCGCCGATAACCTACTCCACTCTACAAGCAAGCCAACTACCGCAGATCAACGATCTACTGGCACGCTCATTCTGGGCGGGAATCGACGGTGCGCACGGCTCCGCCGCGAAGAGGAGAAGGACACTGACAACAAATATGCAGTCAGTGACTCCCTTGAGTACTGGCCAGAGAGATCAACTGTGGTGGCGATGTACAAAAAGATCATTGTCGGTGTTGCGATCATCAGCTCGCCCATCCAGACCTATATCACATATTTGGCGGTCAAGGCAGGGTGGGATAAGGCGCAGATAGCACGGTATGTGATTCTTCTACCTCGGCTATTTGGATACGCTAAATCAAGAGACACGCCCAGAACGATGCTTTACCATCTTATCAAGATGAACCCGACGAGAGATTTCACATTGCATGTGTCGACTAACAATTCCGCGATGGTGCGATATGATTCAATCTTCTGGGAAACGTTTGTTGAACGTCTTGCCCCCAGTTGCTTTATAACCAGTTCGGATTCAAAGCAGAGGGATTTGTGGCAAACTTCTACTCTGCTTATCTCGACCCCAATTCCCGGGCGTCTAAAAATGCTTACATGCTTCGTTTACGACACGTATAACACGGCATTCTACAATGCTCAGGTCTCTATATTGAAGGTATTAAATGCTCAATGATATTGTGCACGATATAGCAAAGATGATAATAAATATGTTACAGTTCAATAAAACCCGGATATATAGAGATGCGGAAAACGATGTCAAACCGATAGCAAGAAGTGTTTTAAAAATGTATGATCGTCAAATATCGTCAGAAAGTCGTCAAGAGTGGCTGTAAAGGTGGCTGGAAACCGCAATCCTTGTTTTGTGTGCCTGAAATAAGGCTATAATGTCGTTTCGATGTCTCTCCTACTCGCCCGCCCGGAAGTCAAGAGTCTAAAGGCCCCCGAGTGAAAGCACTTAAACAAACGCGAGTCTGGTTTGCTTCCTCTCAATCGCCTCGCACCCTTCGTCCTCGAGGTCCAGCGCCATCGCGCGCCGGCGAGCAATCAGCCTGTTCTTCTCCGTCACCTGCCCAAGGGACATCATCATCGGCACCGGGGGTCCGCCTTCACTAACGCGGCGCTTCTGCCCCGTTGCGCCCTGCAGCTGCACGCTCGGCACGTTCTTCACGCCCAGCATCGGACCGTACTTCGACACTGCGGACTTGGACTTGATGGCTCCCGTGGGCGACGCCGGCGGCGCAGGTGGGGGGGCGGCGAACGTCGCCGCCGCAGGGCGCTCACTCGCGGACACTGCCGCGCTGTACACCCACGCCGGGCGCGGACGCTCCGCGTCGGGGAGCACGGTCAGCGAACGGCGGCGGGCGATGCACCGCCGCTTCAGCGCGCGCACTTCCGGGCGCTCGTGCACGGCGGGGGACTTCGGATACGCCATGCGCGCGACGGCAGGCGACTGCGGCCGTGTGGTGCCAAGGGACACGACGCCTGACGTGCTGCGCGGACGGCTGCCAGCCGTGCTGCCGCGATGAGCGCGGGTGGCCGCGCCGCCACCAGGTGTGCCCGTTGCGGGGACGCGGAAGCGCACAGCGCCGCCGTCCTTCCCGCGGGGGGCCTCCGTCGCGCGGTTCTCCTTCGCTCCAGCGTATACGACTTGCTCGGCAAGGGGCTTGAAGCTCGCCTTCGAGCGCGCGAGCGTGTCGCGCACAGTCTTCGCCCAGTCAGCTTTGTCGTAGAGCTTGTAGATGGGTAGTTTGAAAGCGAAGGGGTATTTCTTCGCGTCGGCGCGCGCGAAGTCGGCGAGGGACGTCGCGTCGCTCGGGTGCATGTCCGTGTCGCCGTCGCTGTCGACTTCGTAGTCGAAGGCGGCGAAGTCGATGTTGGTGTCCTTCTGCGCGAGAATGGAAGCCACCGTGTTGCGCCGCGGCCGCCTTTCCACGGCGCGTGGCTGTACGGGCTGGGAGAGGCGCTTGTCGGCGCGTTTCGCACCCGTAGTTGATGTATCTGCATCGGACGTGGCTGTGGGCGAGCGGGCGGACGTGAGCAAATTGAAGAGCTCAGCGAGCTCAGCCTTGTTGTTCACGTTCGGAGAAGACATGACAGGGCTGGAGATAGTGGATGGAATAGAGGATGTGAGGGGCGACGAGGCTAAGTCGTCGTTAGGTCCACCGGTCAGTTAAGAGGAGGAATGGTTGTAAGAAAAATTTGTTGGCCATTTTATAATGTCTTTCATGAAGTGGCACTGGCATGCCGAAGGCCACATTCATGTTGTCGCGGTTCCTTATTTGCCACGGCCTCAATATAGGCGCACTGATGGTGGCCTCCGCTTACTCTTTTCACTTGCATTGTCTACATCCTGCTACTAAAACGACAGTGGGTTTTGATTCCGCCTGAAAAATGGCCTTTCCAGTCTGGGAGTCGTGCTCTCATTGGTCAATTCCCTTTTTTCTGAATTTTCATTGGCAGCACGACGCGTGATGGATGGGCTTTGAGATCAGCTCGCGCAGGCTCACGCGGCGACGTCATCTCTCAAATTAAGTAGTGTCGCTCGCGGAGATTCTGTGTTGCTCTGACTCAAGGTAAACATTGGCTGGATTGAGACGCGTCTCCAGGCACCGGGTGACGACCTCTTCAACCTCATGCGAGTTAAATTTTCGAGCGGTTAAGGGTACCCTTTTCGCTACAGCCATGTCAGGTGTGCACCTCTGCCATGCACACTATTACAAATTTGAATACAGCTGACTCTACAACAATTTGGACTTAGGGTCCATTTTCACTTTGTAAGAGTGGCGAGGGACTTAGCAACCCAAATTTCGGGCAATAAATTTGAGCCATTGTAAACTGACAGACGACGGCCAAATTGACAATAGAATGAATCTCCAAAAATATTATTATATCGATCATGGTTCTCAAAATTCAGCCATCATATTCTTCTGAGAATTCCCGTGCGGAGAACGGGTCAAACACTAATTTGTCTCTACCGTGACGGGTTTGAACGTAAGGTCCATATTCACTTTGTAAGAGTGGCGAGGCCCTCGCCACTGGGGTGAGGAGCGAAGTGCCGAGCTGACAAGCAACTCGGCAACCCCAATTTCGGGCAATAAATTTGAGCAGACAACGGCCAAATTGACGATAGAATAAATCTCCAAGAAGATTATTATATTGATCATGGCTCTTGTGGATGCACTTTCGCACCGTGAAGCTATTCTTATCCGAGAAAGTCTAGAGAAAGCTGCGTTTGGGTTTTGGCAAAAATACAGTAGGTACAGCGTGGAATTGGTGTTATTTCCCCCCAAATTATCTTGACAGTAGTATCGACGCCCATCCACATCTGGTCGCTTGGCATGGGAATCTAGTGGAAATTTAGCATCTAGTTTCCAAGCGTACTGAGATTTTGGAGTCAACATTAGGGGAATTCAAGATTGCCAGTACAAATAAAATCAAAGCGAGCACAGTGGAGGATATTGCCTTGCACAGCCGCACATACAAGAGAGCACCGAGTCATGCAGACATTAAACCCATGAGACAAGACGAACACCTTGGCGCAAGTACGAGGTACTTGAGCTTGTAGAGATTGAGGCTACCCGGAGGCTACCGAGATGGCTGGCCAGTTCTCAGTACCAGTGATACGCACCGCGCCCCATTGTGCACCTCATGACAGTAGGAGCGGCCTCTTTGTTGCGTCTCAAAGTCGCGGCAACACTCGGTCAGATCCATATTGCCGAGTAATATGGTTGTGCTCTCCCATCCACTATCCCGCGTGCTGCACGTAGGCCGCCAATGAGCCACATACGATGAGTGTGCTCCCATCGACGAGTGTGCTCCCTTCAGACAGAGAGGATTACGGCGTCGTTGAGACGGCGAATAGATGCTGGCACAGCGTGAACTGATCGCTCAGGTGCACGGCGACCTGTTGAAAGATTTCCTCGTCCGCGGAGATGCGGTATGCACAAATTGAACAATCGGCAACGATTAGCTAGCCAACTCATCTTTGGTATCGTCGACAGATCGCAAAGGGCCTAATCCATTTGTTAAAAAGTAAGTACATATGGCTCCGCACGGGTGTACTTACACTCGAGGTTCTCTGGTGTGCCAGTGACGGTGCGAGGAAGACAAGAACGTATTTCTCACGGATCTGCATCGGGAAACTTGTGGCTCAACGCGATCACGTGTACGTGGGGGCTTCATCCGGACTCTTTCCATTCTCGAGACGATGCCACCACAACTTCATTACAACACATTTGAGCCACCAAGATCCTCCATATAAATTGCTTCATCTTCGAAGAAATATGGCCATATCCCCACCATCTGTCTCTGATCCCTTGTTGGATTCAAGTCTTCACTCAACTGAAAGACGTTCGAGTTCAAGTTCATGTATGTGAAATCACGCTCATCAATCTCGTTTACCTTCCTTTAACCAAACCTTCTGCATATACCAGCTTCTAGCTCAATGTCTACACCAATGATCAGCAGGACTGCGAGCTCCAACAGTGCTAACGCCGACATGATGAAAGCGTCGTTGCGGAAAGACGTCCAAGGCCATATTCTTCGTGAAGTCGACACGAAGACTTTTGTGACGGAGGTTTGGGGCCTCCCTGCTACCACTATCTTGAAAATAAGCGAATCGACGCTTCATGCCACCCCCGACGTAGAGCCTACCATCGCCACCTACAAGTCGCTACTCAGTGGCAAGGAACGAGAGCCTGCTTTGCATGCGCCGTTCCGAAAGCTGGCCGCGACGTTGTTGGCCAGTATTTGCCAGACAATGGGGCTGGACTTTGAGCAAGCAATTACCACGAAGTTCTGGGATACTCAAGGAGACGGAGAGCTAKCAAGYAAACTATCSTTCGTGAACGAAAGGAAACGGAAACCCGATATGTTGGATATGTTCCAGCAGGCCGTTGGTTACCAGCCCGTGTGGGACGACGTACGATGCAGCTTTGAATTCAAAAAGAAGGACGCTCGGTCAGCGCCGCTGGGCTCAATTGCAGAGGGAGACGATACACCCCGAAAGCTTTTCACGACTTCAGGTGCCATGACTTCTTCCAGTGTGGTCCCTTCTCATTCGGAAGGTCTGGCGTCAACACATTCGAAGGGGCGCACTGCTTCAGGTGGCACCGCACGCAGCGGCTCAAAGCGGCGGTACACCGAAATCTCCGACGCCCCACGGCAGGGTACATCGACCATACAAAGCAATAAGAAGCGGCGACTTGTTGCAGTCAATGGTGACGATGCGCAGCTGTTCACATACGCACTCGAGTGCCTAGCTACAGGAAGCCGACATTACACCACTGGATTCTTGATTGACAAATGTTGGGTCACCATCTGGTACTTCGATAGAGCCGCCGTCCAGCGAACGACGACCTTCGATTTCAGTACTGAAGACGGTATATTATCGCTGGGTCTCGCTCTTTTTGCCCTCAGTCAGTGTACCATGAAACAGGCTGGCTTCGATCCGTACCTCCACAAACTCATCGCTCCTCAACCCGGCCAATCGATCACCGAAGGATCTGTTCTTCCCCTCTTGAAACCTTCGGGGAGCGTCAAGGAGAAGTGTTACATGTTCCCGATATCTGGGTCCAGCTCCGACCAGCAGTACATCTTTCCCTTGGTCGACTACATTTACAAATACTCCGGTATTGTGGGTCGCGGTACCTGCGTCGCTACAGTCCTTGTGGCTATACTGGACAAGATAATTCTCGCCAGCTTACACGCGCTGAAGATGAGCTGGCAATATAGTACCCGCAAAGCGGAGGCGGACATCATTTCGCACCTTCGTGGCGCTCTTCCCGAGTACTGGCGAAAGTTCCTTCCTCAACCTGTCTTTTCCGCGAGATACACGGCTGCTCAGCTGGACCTTCCTCGGTCGAGGATGCGTGATGCTGCTCGCGATGCAGGGGTGGTAACAGATGATGACGAACATGTCCGAACCGTCGACCGCGATCTGGACGTCATCGTGAACCCAGTCTATACCAACATCTGGAAAGCGCGTAGCGTTGACGAGTTCAAGAGAGCCTTCCTTGATTGCCTTGAATGTAAGTGACACGATTTGTATTCCATCCCTTCTTTTCAGCTGATATTCGGCTCTCAGGTCATTACCATTGTTACACCACCGGAATGGTCCTCCACCGCGATATCAGTGAGAACAATCTCATGATATACAGACCGGGAGAAACAGACCGAGTTTCGGATGAAGTCAACGACCAATATTTTGTGCAATCTAAAACGAAGACCCCAGAGCTCAACAGTGCTCAGCCGTCGCACGGAATCTTGAACGACTTTGATATGGCGTCGGTGCGTAAGGAGGACGGGAGCATTAACTCCGACAATGGCCACCATCATCATATTACTGGAACGCGTCCTTTCATGGCTCTCGATCTTCTTGGGCCTCAATCCCCGTCAATGCCCACGGTCCACCTTTATCGCCATGACCTTGAATCCTTCCTTTACATCCTCGTCTGGGCAGCCACTCATTATAAATACAGTACAGGAGCGGTTATATCTGTGCCTTATCTCAACAATTGGAACGGAAACGATGCAGCTACTTTCAAATCAGCATTTATTCATTCCATGAAGACGACACGTTTGACAAGGACCTACTGTCTCCCAGAATTCTCCGACCTTTGGGATTCATGGATTACTCCTTTATTACATATGTTCCGCCATGCAGGGAACGAGGCTGATTCCGCTGCAGAGCAGAAAAAGACAGATTACGATTTTACCACCTACAACGGCAAAATCACATTCAAAACGTTTATGGCCGCAATTGGCGAAACTCCCCGCGGCCTCCATCCGGCTCCCGACACTGCATGAATCCCCTCATCTATGACATTTTTACGTGCAGCGTATTGTAATTTATAGCTTCCAACCGCGACCTACTTCATGTACCATTAAATAATCAGCTGCCAATTGTACCTACAGTGCATCGTTTACGCTTTCCCCCATATACGCGGCCCAGAATTCAAAAATGACACTAAAGACAGGTCAGTACAACTTAATACGAAGGCGCAAGTAGGCCAAAAGAATCACGATAAATTATTCGTAGCGGGACATGCATGTTGAAAAATCTATAAATAAAGACTACTTAACAAGCCTCAAACCATATCCGCTTCCCAGCTCGTCTCGACTCTGTGGGGACAGTGTACTGCCCTCGCGCAAACTCGAGGCTGAAGCTCCGTGGTGGCCCTGGTACGATCTTCATTCCTTTTTCAAGGCCAACGCAGTACCAAGCGAAATTTGTATCATTGAATATCATAGTTTTTTGTCGATAAAATATGTTCTTGGCAAGTTCTTTGTCGCAATATGGCAGGTATAAATTTGTCGTCCAACGGTCCATTTGGCGCTGTGGGCGAGGCAATTAATGTTGATTGAGCTTGCAACCAACTTACCTTGATCCGAATTTCTGCCGAAGATGCCACCAAGTTGCGGCCACCTCCCTGATTGCGGTTTGATTGCAACGCATTCAGCGAGCCACAAGACGCTCCCGCAACAAAACATGGCTATATTCCCCCACCCTTTCGCTGGCTCCCCTCGCATTCCATCCTTAACGCAAACCATCAGAAACGGTCCACATACCTGAAGGGAACCGGAGCCTCGGTCCATTACAATTTGACCGGCCAGTCAGGTATCAAATAGGCCCATGCCTCCTGCACAGTAATTATCATGGAAGTTCATCGGGGAATTGGGGGCCCGCTGGTTTTTTCAGACGGGTTTGATAATTAGTCATCAACCTGTGGGCGTAAAACAAAGTAAAACATGCTATTTAAAACACTTACCGCGGCGCTGCAGGCCTTCTTGAGCATGACCAGCTTGTGTCATCATTATGTATATAGATTTTTGTATTTAATTCAGTTCCAAGAATTTTATAATCTGTTGTACGAACCTAGTTCTTATTTTTTCCTGATCAAYWTTCTATCAAAATTGCAGCCCATTAGATGATTTAAACAGCAAAAAGGATAACTTGCTGCCTATGAACAGCTTGYACCATTATTGTRTATATTTRCTTTTGTATACAATACAGTTACAAGAGTTTCATAGTCTGTTGTCCAGACCCAGTTCTTATTACTCCTGATCAATGTTCTATCAAAGTTGCAGCTCATTAGATGATCTGAACTACAAAAAGATGACTTGTTGCCTACGACCAGCTTGCATTATAATAATATATATATACATGTTTTTGTATTGAAAACAATTGATCTGGTTCCCGCCCGTCCGCGTCGTCGACGCGGACGCATGGACACCCTTGCTCGACAGCTCCACATTCTCGCCGTGCCGTTATCATCACTCCCATGAGCAGCCGTCTCGAGCGCGACAACTGCCGTCGTCAGCGGCGGCCTCAAGACACAAACAGGGCGCGTACCGATGCTCTCAGACCGGCCGGACGAGGGCGCGCCCCTGCGTCCTCGCGATGTCAGTGTGCACCAGACGGACGATGAT
>KN817543.1:0-86530 GCA_000827495.1 Hypholoma sublateritium FD-334 SS-4
AGGAGCTCTGCATGCATGTCGCATCGTACTCGCTTCGGCATTCATGTATTCAATCATCACTAATAATACATATCAGGCACGATGTGCTCTGCAGTGCAGGGGCAATGGCAGGGGMRGTCTTATTTGAGATACAAATGTTTGCGGGCTGCTAATTATCACTTATAAGACCTCCTGGATAGCGTAGCCACGGTGTAGAAAGCAGACAATAAAACTGACACTTCATCAGCTACTGTGATATACAACAGGACCACGCGAATCCTCCGCGCGCATGGAGTAGGACCCACGCTTCTACATGCGCCGAGCCTCGTGCCCACCAACACCGCTTCTTTATCCATATTCTCGCGAGCGACGCTCGCAGTCCTTCACGGTCGTTCACGCGAGGATAGAAACAACCAACAGGGCGCGTGATGCACCGCGTGCCCCAGCGCGCTATCTCGCGGGCAATGAGCGCGCATGCCGCGCATGCCGCTTCACGGCTTCAAACGCATGAGAGGGAGTGTAAGAGGGAAAGTAGGTGAGATGGGGGATGCATATGGAGGTCGGCAGGGGTGTAGGAGAGCCGCGCGTTGCGTTGCGGTGTGACGCGTGTGCTGGAAGCCGTGTGCCGCTCGCCGCGGGGCCGGGAGCTTGAAACGGTTCCCCGAGGTTGGGATCGACATACAAGATGGGTGAGATATGCTGAAAAAGTGTCTGGGTGCTCTGGGGAAGTGGTAAATTGACGCATTTCTCCAGGAAGAGGTATGCGCTGGCAGTACGCCCGACAGCATGAGCACGCCGTGCAACAGTGCCATCACCCCCAAACACTTCAGGATGGTCAGAACACATGATAAATCACCGAAACAAACAGAAGAAGCTTATCAGCAAGAGTGTGACATGTCAAATATGGGGGATAGGTGCTGGGGAAATGGGGTGTCAGTTCACGCGGCGCCGTCACTGAATAGCTTCACAAGCACATACCAGGAAGGTGTGAGAGCAGGGGGGGTTGAACGGGGGCCAACAGAGACCTGGAAGGTGACAGGAAGGTTTCCAGAATAATATTCCCAGCCTTTCACGCTCTCGGGTCAACGAGACARGGTCAGTGCAGGCGTGCCGCATTTGTCTCCACAAATCCCCGACCGCCTGACCCCGTTTGTACTTGTAGGACGTGCCCAGAGTGTATTAATATAATAAATATCTGGATTTGTTCCTCCCAATGAAAGCACCCAGCTAAGTCCGCCGTCAAATCTTTGGGCAGAATGGACTCACAAATCATACTGTAACATTAACACCCGTCATGTTCTCCTCCTTTCCCTATTCATTYGCATTCGTGGCTGAAAAACAGCATTCACTATTCGGCTATTTCATCACTTTACTAATTTAGTCATTTTGACAGATCATGGCATTCAATGCCGGCGAATGCTCGGATGATGGACTCTGGCGCGGGAATTCAGCAGCGGGACGCACGCATGGCAGCGCGATGGATACGACGGCACATGGGTACTAAAACTGACGCCCCGCACAGAAATATCAACCCCGTCCGGACGTGCGCGGGCTGTGCACGTGCACGACACGGTGTATGAAACGAGGAGGGGATGGAGAGGGAGTTGACAGCGCGGCAGCGCCGCGTGGACGGGTCATTTTCGATGAACTCAGCGGGACGCATACGGTGGCGTGCAAGGTCCACACCACACTGCGTCCCGCGAAGAATAAATGACCCGTCCAGGCAGCAGCAGCCGAGGAGATGAGGTGGCTTGAATGGGCGCGGAGGCGATGGAGACATACCGTGTACCGATCGTCGCCGATCGACGTTATCTTTGAAGATCCCCACAGTTTGGGCTCATCTGCGTTTGTAGGTGTATTTTGGACGATGCAGATGACAGTGCTGTAGGCGGCCTACGGAGAGTCGCGCACACCAAGGCTGGCTGTGGTATATAGATTGGCGAGGAGTAGAGGCACGCCGTGCAGGGTCGGTAGATGACATGCGCGCAGATCCAGAGTAGGCGGGGAGGCGGGTAGTACATGCGGGATGTGGGGTGGCAACCAGAGGATGCTGGGTGTCGGAAGAACGGTGGGAGGGTGGGAGAACAGTTGTGTAAATACGTGTACGTTGACAAGAGGAACACCCAGGCCGTGTGTTGTTTATACCTCCCAAATTCCTGTGATCTTCGTGTCCGTCGCTGCACCGCACGATGCTAGCGCTTGCACACAATCATCGCCACAGGTTGAAATAAAATCAGAGAATTGCGCGTCAGATACACCAAGGGAGAAAGAGTATTTGATACTCTTTTTTTTTCTTTTTTGAATTCCATTTAAGATTGTCCGTTGAGGCGGTGCCTAATGTCGGGGCACTGCCGACAACCCCCTACAGCTTATTTCTTCATCACGCAATGTGATGTGCCAGATGTCCCTCTCTCATTTGCATTCACAAGTTACCCGCACCTACGCGCTGTGCGTAAATCTATTTAAATTCACGGCATGAATGCCGCGCTTACACTCATATTTTCTATGACAATTTATTTGAAATGCGTGACAACGGGTATTCATATTTTGAAATATATGATATCATTCGCACATTGTAGCTACCGTGCTGGGTGTTCCAGCACCGAGACGCAAGTTGAAAGTGAGGCGGTGGGAGAATTTAAGGAGAATGCTGGATATAATGAGCGGCCGATGGATGAGTACAGCTTGCCTCGAGAAAGGAGACAATGTTMTAGCGCRCGGATTGATGATTGAGCTCAACAAACATGGTGCGATTCCGAGCGCACTGGAATTTGTACCATTGAAATGTCGAGCTCAAGTCGAGCTTATAGAGCGCAGCAAAGCGATTAGTAAGAGTACACTTACCAGGAATGAATGTGATATATTCCATATCTCGAATAGGTAGTGCCAAAGCCCTTTTGAAATTCGAACTATTAATGACTCTTAGTTGAAAAATATGAAACAAAGGACGCTGAATATGTATTTAAAGACCGATGTAGTCAGTAGTGCTGCAGACAAATTATCGCTCATCCTCTCCAGCGAGCGCCACTCAATACAGAGCTTTCCTTCTGGATGCTTAGACTGAAGTTTACCAGGCTCGGCTTTCGACGTTCTCGTAACGGAAGGAATTTCTGCCACTCACTCATATTCGTAGCCCCGGCGCGCTGATGGTGCCCCTGCTACGGCTCGGGATGATGGACGTCCATATGCCATCCAATCCATCACCATAACATGGAGCCAGTGTTCTCATTTAGTGAGTAGAGTTTGACATATAAAACTGTTGATTGGGGGTGGAGGGTTTAATCGAGTGGCGTTGGAGGGTCCAAGCTCTGTTGGCGTCACGGGGGCGCGTTGTTGCGTATAAATTGGGACTAGCCTCGCGGTGCTATGCAAAACTGATGAGTGCATATGTCCAGGATGCCGCGTTTTTTCGGTCAGCCGTATACACGCCGCGCGCCCACRGGTTGCTGCACGAGCTGGGAGGGCGCCCCCTCGTGCAAGCGCACTCAGGCTGCCGCTCTCACCATGATAGAGATGAGCGAATTCGTGTGAGAGCGCGGCGTGCACTTGCTGGGCGTGGTCGCTGTGTCACGGTATAATAAACACAGTAGGAAGTGAAAGCGCCCTGCGCGATAGTGATCAGCGCCAGGTCCGCGCGGTGCGCGGAGACGCGACGCGGTAGCGCTGCACATATGCATACACGGCGGCGCTGACTCTTACCCGCCGCGCGCGCGCGGACGAATGTAAAAGTCACGATCCAGCAGGGAGGTCAATCCTGCGTGCGAAAGCGCGCGGACAGCTGCTCCCGGCACGAAAGCACTAGTCCTTCCAGGCGGCGCACGGACCGAGCGGGGGCCCAGCGCCGTGTCGATGTGTGTGTGGGTGGGGTTGCGTGAAATGCGTAGGTTGACAATGCATTGGAGTACGACGAACAGGGTACGGGCGTATGGGGAGGAGCTGCATCGCTTTACGCGCAGCCGGCTGTTCGTGCCCGCGGCGGGTGGGGTTCGCTGAGGCTGAGACGCAACGAGATGGGGGGTGTCAAGTGTGCATGCAGCCTGTCAGAAGGGTTATATATCACAAGCGCGAGGAAGGCCGGGCCGTACGACAGCCTTCACGTTTTGATCACATGCACCCCTGCCTCGCGGTGCGTAGTTCGCGTGTCAGCGGTCAGCCATATGAGAGTTCGCTGCGCCGGCCGCGCTGTCTGGCGCATGCGCTCGAATTGTATATTGCGAAGTGATGCGAGAGGTCGTGAAATGCCAGAAGATAACATGCGCTTGCGCGCGGACAGAACTCTGGCGGGGAATGATCGACGAGGCGCACGCATGCCCACACGGCCAGCGGCACGCCCCGTGGATATTTCACCTGGATTCATCCGCGCGCGCACGGGCCACTTTAGCCATAACCATGAATAAAAGACGAATGCAGGGTGGAACACAACACGATGCACCCTGCACAGGATGAAGGCCCCGTGCAGGCGGCGATATGAAACAGGAGGGTACTGAAGCTGAAGGGGGGCTCAAGGATAGCAGTTCGAAAAGGGATCGTGGGCGGAACGCAGATCAGTAACAAATGTACGCAGATATGAAAAAGGGATACAGCAGCACCACAAACGCACCGGTGTAGCGCGCATGTGCGATAATGTTCTGATATAGATCTCGAGCGGACCTGGGGAATGGTGGCGTGTAGGATGGGCAGCGGTGAGCGGGCGACAGCGTACAGGGATCTGCGATGGAGTTTGATGAGTGTACATCGGCGGACAAACGGTGGAGGACAGTTGTGCGTACATTTCACGATCGGAACATGCACTGCTGGGGTGGACGCAGGGTCTGTAAGTGCTGGATGTATGTTAGCGCACGGGACGGGGGGCGGCGACATCGATCACAGGGAGCGCACCTTGGCGGCGGCGGGGCGCAGTGGAAGCATATAGGGGAGCTCCGCCCGCGGGGGGGCCATGTACTTTGGCGTTGATCGAGATAAGCGGCGAGGACCAGCCCGTTGATATACGCAGGTATAGAATCAGAAAGGGAGAAAACGGGTCAGTATCTGATGGAGGAAAGATACACGCACCTCGTTACAGCAAAAATGGGCGGGCGACGGATAGAACCGAGTCGCTGTCGGATGACGTATCGAAGAGCCTGAGTGGAGGCGAGGACACGAGAAGCGGGAAAGGATGGATCAGCGACCAACGGGATGAGGTAGGATCGATGAGGGGCAGTGAACGCGGGATGGGAGCGACGCCAGAGACGGCGTGTAGCTACAGCGTCACCGTACCACTGATCCGCTGTCCTATCTGCCGGCGGAAAGCTACAGAATGGAGATGACCGGCAGATGAGATGCGTCGAGTGTATGGCGCCGGCGGACTGCAGGCTGCGGAACGGTGTCCTCGATTGACAAGATCGATGGCGCGGGACGTGTGTCGTGGCATCATCGTGAAGTCCAGCCCACGGTCGCGTGACTGCGCCGGCGCCGCCGAAAGCGTGCGTGCGCGAACCGCTGACCACGCCTAGGGCCACCGCAGTGAGCGCCCATGGCAATTCTCTACACGCGCGACGCGCTCAATTAAATAAACAACAAATGTAAACGCAAAAATTGCATTATATATTTCCCTGCTCGCCGTATGTACGCCACCCGCGGCCTACAGCGCGCTTGTGCTTCACGCGCATGTCCCGCACGTCGCCGACCTCGCGGCTGTACAAACTCACGCGCAGCGCGAATAATTCCAAGGGTCCGGCGTGCTTTACTGCCACATATTAGATTTGCATGTCGGGCTCCTGAAGCCTGAAAACACAAATTACCGCCCAAATGACGAAATTCAGCGTCGCTACGCTGGTGTACAAGTGGAGATGTTCATACTTGATTGCGCATCAGCGTCTGCGGTCGCCCACGTAGAACGGCGGTGAGCGACGAAAGAGTATAGGTCCAAAATATATCTCATCAACGTCACTCGCGACCGAGCATACAATGCCGCGTTTTCCATAACAGCATGCACGCCCTCCGCTAC
Organism: Hypholoma sublateritium FD-334 SS-4; assembly: GCA_000827495.1. Lineage (NCBI taxonomy): Eukaryota > Fungi > Basidiomycota > Agaricomycetes > Agaricales > Strophariaceae > Hypholoma > Hypholoma sublateritium. The sequence continues at coordinate 5,966 of KN817543.1, forward strand.
AGAGCGGCTATTCTTCAGCCAGTAAAAGTAAGCGTAATAATTAGTTAGCTGACGCCGCTAGCTGCGTCAGCGATTCCGGGCCATGCGCGTTCAACGTACAGAAGAATCACAGCATGCGGACGTACAGCCTCACAGGCGCCGAGCCACGATGCAAAACAACATGATCAACCCTCCAGCGTACACCTCGAGGAGAATGCGCACGAAAAATAAAGGGGAACAAAGGGGGAACAGGCTGTACTATAGGTCGCGCATTCAGCCCAGCGCAGAAGAATTGAATATTCCACAAAAGTGCCGCGGCGTGTAACGCACGGGAGGCGCAGCATGTCGACGGCACGAGATAGAAGTTATCAAGTCTGCGCCGGGGCGCGCTGCACCGAACATGGGGAACATGCAGTATAGGGCATAATTCAAACGGTGTGGAAGCCTCAATGAATTTGTTATAATGCTGAAGCGCGCRCCGCGGAATGAAGAGACACAAAAACCAGCACACGGTTGAATGGAGAATAGCGACGCACCGGGAACACTGTTACGTGTGTATGCGCTTGCTTGAAGAGCAGTTTTCCCGGACAAGCGACAGTGGATACCGAGAATATATGTGCTGTAAAGATATATGAGAGGCATCAGGGGGTAGTAGGAGACTGGATGGCGATACGCACCGGGTGGATGGAGATTAGGCCGGCGCGTATAGGTCGGTTCTGTGTAATCTGGCCTGAGGCGTGCAGCGGGCGTGGCGGAAGAGACAGGAGACAGTGCAAGTATTCCTCGGCGGGCATCTTGACAAACTCGTCGTGGTCCCGGAAGCGCGCTGCGGGCGGTCATGTGTCCCGGCTGATGGCAGAGGCGCCCGTGCGGTATGCAGGGAAGACGGAGTTCGTGATCTGCGTGGGGCGATTCGAGGGACGGCCGACAGATGGTGTTGGTGTCGTACGTACTACGGAGATTACAGAACGAGGTACTTAGAGGCGCTGCGCAGTCAGGGCGCGCGATCTAACAAAAAGAAAGTCATGATCAGCATGATGTAAGAATAGATGGGGTACGGAAACGATGTACTGCGGGGTGACGAGCAGTCAACCTATAGGACAGTATTTGAAGTTATTAATGGTCATCAACATTACAAGACTTACATATCTTCACGATCTGTCCTTGCGCTTCACGCCACTCTGATGAGTCTCGCAGATCCTGCAGAGTTCAAAAGACATTTGGATTATCAACACGGGGAGACCAATATATGTTATGTGCCAGGGGTATTTTACATCGTGGAAGACAGCGTCCAAGTAGAGCGAAAAGGACGTTCAGGGTGATACGCGAAAAGAAAGAGAACACTCTGATCTAGAGAAAGTACATCCACAGCGGTGCAGCCCAAGAGCAGTGAAAGCGAAGATACAAATGATAAGCTAGAGATACAAAGGAGGTGCGCGGAGCCACATTCAAAGACACAGAAAGCGTTCGGCGTTACAATTCATTGGGTTCGTGCATTATACATGCGCGCTTAAGCGCGCGAGGTGACGCGGCGCCAGGAGCCGGCCACAGGGGCGCAGTAGCGCACAGTCGTGATGAGTGCAGGGGAGGCCTTGGAAGCGGGCGCGGCGCCGAGCATGACACCGCCGGTGAGGACGGTGCTGATGCCGCCCTAGTACAGGTACTTCGTAACCTCCTTCTTGCTCGCGTCGACGACCACCAGCGCGCTTTCGGGCTCCTCGACGAAGGCGGGCGCGGGTGCTTGGACGTGGGCGGGGCGGGCTTCGGGGAAGGGGGCGAGTGGCCGGCGCGGAGCGACGAATACACGGGCGGCAGGGGCGGCGGCGGGCTTGACTTCGACAGTATCGCACTCGGCGACGGAGCTCGCGGATGACACGCTCTCCGCGCCCACGGAGAACATCGACGAGCGCGAGCTCAGCCGCGAGCTCGTCGCGGGCGATGGCGTCCGCGGAGCCCGTGCAGACAGCGGCGATGCAAAGGCACCGAACACTGGGCGCGGCGCAGCGGGCGCAGGCGGGAAAGTGAACGCCGCACGCGCGGGCGACGGCGAGACGATCGCCGCGTGAGAGCGCGAGAGGCGCGCAGAGAGCTCGTCTGCGTCCGCGTCGCGAGTCGCGTCAAGCAGCCGCTGCGTTCGCGTTCGCGTCTGCGCGCGGGCGCGCGCGGAAGCCACGGTGGTGTGGAGGCACCGCCCAAGTTTGCTGATGGAACCTGTTCTTCGAGCGGTTCTGCGCAGGTGGCAGGGGCCAGCTTCTTGTGGGGGGCAGGCGCAGGGACTGGGGTGCGGTCCGCCCAGATGAGCACAATGTGTGGGTGCAGCCCGGCACACTCCGCGCGGACAGTGCGCGGCGTTATGACGAGCGCGAACTCGCGAGGCGCGAGGAGCGCCATCCAATCAGCCCAAGACAAGTCGGCGCCGATGGCCGCTGCGTACACGGGGCGCGGAGGGAGGCGGTTGGGCGCGAATGGGAGGACGAGCGGGGCGCTTGAGCAGGCGGCGTGGAGGGTGCTGCGGAGGACTACTTGCAGGGCAGCGACGCGGACGGGGGCGACTGAGAGGATGAGCGGGCGCATGAGGAAGCGCGCGGCGTGTTCAATGGGTTCGGTGTAGGCCATTTTGGGTCGTGATATGTTCGTTGGTGTGCAAGGAATCGACCGGCGATTTGAGGAGAATAAAGGTGATTAAAATTGAAGGGCATAAAGTATAATCTTGAAAGGCGTATATAATATGATCTTCTATATTATTAGAAAACGAAGGCGATAGAAATAGACAATACTCACCTTGAAATCTCCGTGAAAGAGATAGAGAGGCTGTCGAAAGTTGAAATGAATCCCAATTGGGGAGGGCTGGTTAGGGGAAACCTGGTGAGGAAGGCAACAGAAGTCGTCTTCGTCTTTATAGATTGAACACTCACCCTTATACGGCCTATATTGTTCATGTTCAAGTGTTTTGGCATCGCGACCGACGCGATGTGAGGCCAAGGCAGCACAATGGTTGTTTGGCCACCCCTCGCCTATTTGGCCTCACGGCACAGCCAAACAAGCACCAAATGCGGCAACGCCCGTACGCCCGCGGCCCCGCGCTACAACCGCGCGCTCGGCGCGCGCCGTCAGCGCGTCAGCGCTCAGCGTATGTCTGAGCCTCATATTAAATCATAGAATTTAGTCTGAATTTTATTCTCCTGAATATGATCCCTCAAAATATTGACATTTAGGACTTGCATTTTTTTGCTGAGTCCTTGTTTATATTTTGAGCCAGCTCCCACTGCGGCCTAATAATTAATAATCGCAACTGTCCTCGCTGCGACGTAAGTGGCCTCAGAAGTGACCTCTTCTTTCATCCAAATCCAGCGGAAACTTAAGCGAAGCGGACGCTTTGCTCGCACGAAGAAAAGGACGGTCTCCACATCGCTGATCACAGTATTATGCCGTGTACCCCAAAGGTCACTGAACATTAATGGTCATCGCTGATTTTCAGTGGTGCCCGCCTTATGGTCCAATAAAATACAATGACTTTCAGTGACGGACAGCATGCCTGTCAGTGAATGTCACTGAACACCAGTGATGGTTACATTTGCATTCCTGGCATACACTGACGACCACCGATGATCAGTAAATGTGACCGAGGTGCACTGATAATTACTAATAGCTAGTATTTTGCTATTATACACCGTAAACACCACTGTTCACCACTGACAATCAGCATACCTTGCTCATGTTTGCCAGTATGTAGTGGATGCCACTGGAAGTCAGCTTATATTGTTGGATATCACCACTGTACTGCTGATAAATTATAAATATCAATGTATTATATTGGTGAACAGCTACTGATTTACAGTGGTAGTCCGTAACTGAACCAGTCATGATAAAGTGTACATGGCGCGCGACGTAGACACGCAGGATACATGCACAGGAGGGATTCCGAGGGAATGACTCCCCACCCATGCATAAGTAACTGGCACTAGTATATGCGAGCCACAGTCAGAACAAGCGCAGGCACGGATCATCCGATTCCAGGAGATGAATCGATGACGTATGAGGTATCCAGTACGCCTGAGCTCCGAAACGACCAATATATCCATTTTGAGCGTTAGGTACGAGACTCGGAATAGGGAGAAAATTCAGCACACGAAACTCGCGGACCCTCGTTGCTAGAGCGCATGCAGGCACACCTAGATACCATCTTCCGTACTATTTAAACTACAGCGTACCGTAAAAGCCTAGTAGATACTCCCCTTCCACTCCCCTTCTCACTATTATATTTCCCCCCCCATTCCTATCTTCAGAAGTCGAGTCTCTCGCTCATTTCGAAGTTCCCAGTACATAGATTATTATTTATTCCCTAAATAAATACACTACATTCCTTACCTTTCCGTGAACCCCCCAAGACGTCCACACCAGTCGTCGCTCGCACCCCACAACCACCTTTCAGACGGCCGACCCCATATTCCCAACGATGGAGAAGCGCTGCGGCGGCCGGCGTCCATGTGATGTTTGAGCCTCAGCCATTCCCTACAAGCTAGTTCACACACGTCGCATGGCAGCGGCACAGGGCCAGCAAACGGAACCACGAGCGGTATCCACGCACGACGTCTGGACAGACTGTCACGGACAAGGGATGCGCATACTTACTACTACAGGCGACTGAACCACCATCTATCCGCACGTAGCCTACGCTGTATACAAGAACACAATTAGCACCAAGGCAGGCTGCGACAGGATGTCAACGCACCTTTATGATTTGTCCGTGACTCATCAGAACGATCCCGCAAGAATTCCTCCTGCTTCACCGGCCGCTGACGAACCCAAACATGGTTTTCGAGGTCATCTTCAACGGGGAAGCGAAGAGGTACACCGTGGGTGGGGCGGACAAGCAATGGAATCCTCGAAAACTGACCAAGGCGAGATAGACGGGACAAAGATGATGAATGGCAGTAGTTTACACTGAGTGCCAATGACCACCACCAATCACCAGTGGGCGCCTAGCTCAGCCATCACTGAAAACCACCGAAACTCAGCGAAGACCACTGGTCAACAGCCCACATCAGTCATCACCAGTAACCGACAATTACCAATGGTGATCACTGATGATCACCAATATACTTCCGGGTACACGGCATATAACTCGCTGATCACGGACAGCGTCCTTTGGCCCGGCATGAACAATGGGCGCCCGGCGATGGCTGGCGTTGGCATGACATCCTATGCTCTGCCTGCGCGTAAGCCGCCAGACGCGCCCCTTTTCTCAGCGTCTTACACCTTCTCACTGCAGCGCCCGTGGCCAAGAGTTAGCACGTAATGACGCAGACGAACGCGTGGGGGCGCGAACGTGTCATGTGTATGCGTGCAGATGTCGAGTATTTGATGACGAGTATCTGGATACGAGATATTAGTATTTACAGTAACATGTAGTTCACGGGGAGATCCCATGCTATGCTATGTCGATAGCGTTTCGCGCAGGTCCTCGTAATATTGAGTCGCTTGATCAGGCCTCTACGTGTACTAATCGCGCGTCAATCCGGAAGCGCGTCGGTCATCGGCGCAGGCATAGCTCTCGCCGAGGTTCGGAAGTTCAGCCGTCAGTCCATGCCTTCATCCGGCGTGCGCACTCTGGGCGACACCTCGAGGCTCGCGATGACGTTGAAGTTCGGAGTACTCAGCTATATATATATATATTGCAAAGGTGTGCAGCTGGGCGATTGTCGGAGTAGGAATACTCAAAGCGAGTTGATGCTTTAGAAGACATGAAGTGACAGATGTTCTCTAGCCCAGACCTGGGTGCTATTGAACGTAGGGCCGAGCTACGCGGCTGACCGATATTCAAGACATTTTTTGTATTTCTCTGAGATTATTCACGTCGAAAGGTTTATAACCACTGCCGTAAACTAATACACCTCGAAATATACATTACAGCTGTGATTTATAAGTAGACCGACGCCTACATCTATTCATTGGACGGAACGACTACTTACAGTTACCTCGCTTTCGCGGCGTCGAGCTTCGGCGATCACAGTCTTATTAGCACTATCCAGGTTGCGCAGTCGATTATTAGTGCGTTATTATTCCATTCTCATATCATACATAATGCTAATTGAATTTTAGTTGCATGTGGAAAACCTGTCATTGCGAAGATCGCTGACGTCGGGTCCCGTGGAACGGCCTACGTTGCTGTCCGTAAGTAACATTGCTCCATATGCGCTCCACAATTTGAACGTTAGAAAAAATTCCAGTGATATTCTATGTCATCGGTTACATCGTGATCGCTTCGTCTAACAATGTCCAAACGCTTGCTGGCGGTATTATCATCTACGCCATGTACGTTCTTTATGTCCCTACCTCCGGACGAATGCTGAGATTCGCAATGCAGAGGATACACCGGGTTGCAACTGCTCACCCAGATTATCATCGCCGACATGACTACGCTCAAGTGGCGCGGCCTTGTGTCAGGCCTGATTTCGATGCCGTACATCATTAACGCCTTCGTTGGCTCTAACATCTCCGCCAATGTTCTCGTTGGCGCCGGATGGCGATGGGGATGTAAGTCGTCTTCACATCACAATATTCAACCCTGCTTTACCGATTATTTTCGGATGGAATGTTTGCCATTCTAAGCCCTGTATCCCTCGCCCCGTTGATCACCACCCTCCTGTGGGCCGAGCGCAAGGCGAGGAAGCAGGGAGTCGCCCCCACCAGGGCCAGCGGTCCCCAGCTCTCCTTCTTCGCGCGAACCCTCTCTGTTGTAGACCAGCTCGACGTGCTCGGGTCTCTGCTGATTGAAACATCCGTTGCGCTCATCCTCCTGCCCCTCACGTTGAGCAATAGCGCGAAGGGCGGCTGGAACAATGGTGAACTTGCTAATATATGGCATCTTACATAGACTAACATCCCTCTTCAGCCTCTATGATCGCCATGATTGTTGTTGGCTGCATCCTCATTCCCGTGTACGCGCTGTGGGATCTTAAATTCGCCAATTATCCCGTCATCGCCCGCCGCTTTGTGTTCAACCGCAGTGTCGTCCTCGCCTGCGCAATCGGCGCGTTCGACTTTGTACGTATATTCACCATACAACGGGGCACCRCTAACCTCTCTGTGTTAAACTAGGTTTCCTTCTACATCTCCTATACCTACCTCTACTCCTTCGTTCTYGTTGTGAAGCCCTGGTAAGTCCAATAGCAATTGAATATATAAGCTCCGTATCCTAATCGTTTGCCCCTTAGGTCCCTTCTAAATGCTACCTACTTCTCGCAGACGCAGACAGTCGCCCTCACCGTCTTTGGTATCGCTGGAGGAGTTGCGATGCGCTACTTCCATCGCTCCAAGGTAAGCAGTCCATACTTCATTTCAAATATATATCGCTAATACCGATTCATAGCCCATTCTGTTGGCCGGTGTTGCTATCCGTCTTTTGTGCGTACCCCTCTGCGAGATTCTCTGATAATTATTGAACTTGTCTCAGAGGATGTGGCGTGATGATCCATTCGCGCGGCGCAAACGCATCTGACGCCGAGGTCGTGTGGAGTCAGCTCCTCCAGGGCATTGGCGGTGGGTTTTCCGCCGTCTCCCTTCAAGTTAGCGCCCAGGCGTCCGTGCCCCACGCCGATGTCGCTATGGTCACCGCCGTCGTTCTCCTCATAACTGAGATCGGTGGTGCTATTGGTACCGCTATTGGTATGTCTATGTTACACTAACTATAAGCAGGATCGTGTCTAATTCATATTCCGCAGCTGGATCCATTTGGACGCACCTCATGCCGGGGAAGCTTGCTTACTATCTCCCCGAACTCTCGGAGGAAGACCGCACCACGCTGTTTGGATCTCTCTATGCCGTCGCTGTATACCAGTGTATACCGGCGCGGCAACCCTATTCGCGAGGGTGTCATCCTCGGTGCGTTTTACCTGAGTTTCAAACACCTCCGCGCAGCTTACGACGACGTGATGAAGATTCTGACCATCGTGGCGACCGTCTTCGCCGTTGTTCCGCTTGTCCTGGCCATCTGGATGCCCAACTGGTATCTCGGTGACCAGCAAAATGCGGTGGAAAATGTTGATCTTGCGGGCGAGAAGGTCGACAACCCTGACGTGGTGGCTCAACAGCCGTCGCGTGTTTCTTCCCTGTAATTTCAACTCTACTGCACATGTTTCGTTAAGTAATTGCATTGTTTTCATATTTCACGACCACCTTTGATGTACAAGTTTGAGGTATCCTGTAATTAGTGCATGCCACGGCTCTCAGTTAACTGGATAATCGGCGCCGCAGTAATGTCGCCGTGCTGTATGAAGTTAGCGAGAAGGATGGGTCGTGTACAAGAACTGCACATGTATTGAATAAATTCAGCGCTTACCCGTTGTCCGCATCTGGATCATCTACCGACATGGAGCCGGTACGGTCCTTCCAGGAGCAGAATCGAACTGATATATCTTCCTATTTATTCAGCGGGTATACAAAGAAGACAGCTTGGTATACAAGTACAACGATTTACAGATGGTGTTACAATATTCAATAAAAATGAGATACACCACCAACTCCAAATCATTCCTCCATATGACTGTCGTCCTCTGGCTCATCCGATGGCTGTTGATGTTGCACGGAGGCGAGATCGCGCTGCACCGTGTCCACCTCATGCAAAGCCCGCCGCAGAGCTTCGCCGTCCCCGATGCTCGCCGCAGCGCTGTCCATCTTATCGACCGCGCCATGGCCAGTGCCCTCGTCCGTCCGCACCAGCAATCGACTCAGAGCCCGGTTGACGTACCCGCTGCGACTCGTCTCCCACTGCCGCTTCCCCGGCTCCGTAAGATCGACCGTCGGCGACACTTCGAGCGGGGGTAGGGATGATACCGTTCTGTACATCGCGTGGAACTTGTCCGGCAGGGCGTGTAGTGTGTCAAGCGGCGCGCGCAGAGTGGAGATGTGCGAGAGACGCGTCTCAGCTTGTGTGCGCTGCCGTGCACTGGCTTTTACACTGCGTTTTAGCAGGCGATTAAGTTTCCGTTGCTAGAGGTCGGTCAGGGGTGCGCAGATGAAGTGGAATAGGCGCGCACCCCGTCCAGCTGCGCGCGGAGCGCGTCGAGCTCGTCCATCACGTCCTGCTCCTGCTCTGGCGTCGTCGTAAGGTCCAGTCCTGCGTGATGCGGTAGCACCACGGGCAGGTCCGGCGGGATGGCAAAGATATTCCGCAGGCACCACAGGCCATGTTGTCCACCCCATGGATGAAGCCCCAGCAACAAGCGCAAATGCCCGATGGAAGAGCCACGGTAGCAAGCGCAGCGTCCGTGATTACATGGTGCCGTGCGCTTCCTTGCGGCTATATGGCGGTCCGTTTGGGGAAAAATTCCAGAAACATTTTTGGATCCCTCGGAAACATATTTTATGAGAGTCTAACTATGTATATTAATCATTCAAGCTGCGCGCAGAAATAAAAGACTTGCCCTCAGCAAATCATGCCATGCGCAGAAATTTATTTCAAGTGCGCGTGAACACATTGTGGCGCGCAGATTTTTTATTCAATGCGCATGAAAAAAATTGAGTGTGCAGATTTATACTTTGGCGTGCGCAGAAATATATAATGTTGCGCAGAATTATTTCTAAGGTGCGCCGACAAACATTAGGTGCGCGGATTTATTTTATCAGTGCGCCGAAACATTTGTGATAGTCAACGAGGGAGACAAGCCGATAAGCCGCGATTATCTAATTGATCTCATCACCACTAGGCGAGCGTCTGCCGAGAACGCCGTCCATTGTAATTTGTTTGGCTCCCTCGTCTCGTTAGGCGCCCATGATCGTCATGCCGCGATGCRCTTGCTGCTCTGTACACCACTGCTGGTGAGTCGGCCGTAGCTCTGCTCTTCTTAGTACCCCTCTAAGCTCTCGCTCATAGGGCTCCGAAACCGCATGCCCAACGCATGCCCAGCATGAGCAGCAGTGCCCCGTCCTGGACTCGCGACACGGTCACAGGTGAAACGGACGCCAGCACCGTCTCAATCGCACGGGCGGCTACGGTATATCGCGAAGGTCGCACGCCGTGCGCCTGTTCTTGCACAAGTTGGTGTCTAAAGTTGAGTGGCACGCTGGACGCGTCGCGCTCGGTAGTGGGCGTGCACTGGATAACAGTAAGGACAAAGTGTGTTATGGCAGTCGTCGCTCCACATGTCATTCCCCGAGACTTGTGCCACTCGGAGATTTCAGCAGCCCAGCTCTGTATTTACCCAATCTCCCCTCGCCATCCGCGTCTCCCAATCCATCGCGAGGTCACGGTTGGCTGTGCGAGCAAGGTGAGAACGCCCGCCGTGCACGGCGGCACCTGCAACTGACGCGCTTGAGGTGCCATGGCCTATTCCTGCTGCACGGCGCATACTGGTTTCCAAATCCTCCTTGAGGGGCGGAGATTTAGGGGCTACGGAGTAGAATTACCATGTTGTGCTCTAGTCAAATATACCTTTGCCGCACCCTAGCCAATGCACGCGCAGGTATGCCAGTACTGGCGCAGCTTGATGCTTGGCGCACCGACACTATGGGCAAGACTGATTGATGTGTGCCGCATATCTAACCCCTGGAGCGGCGAATGGGCCGCCGAGCTCATTCGAAGAAGCGGTGCCGCACCGCTGTGGGTCAGAGCAGACAGTCTGGACCACCCATCGGCAGATTTCGTGAAAGTCTCCTTCCATATCATCGATAACCACTGGCATCGAATCCAGAAGCTATTCATACGCACTGAATTATCCGCGCCCATTTCTTCCTGGCTGGCATTGGGCTTTCCTGCTCCGCAACTGGAAACATTCGACGTCACGATCGTCTATAATCCCACCGCAGTGGGTAATTGAAAAGCTCCAGCTACGCCTCTCTTTGGCGGTCACGCACCTATGCTGCGGAGTTTTCACTTTTATCGTCAAGCTGTTGATCAGCGGGCGTCATGGCTGTCCCATCTTCATTCCATTCAACTCGACGGCGCATACAACACCCGTGATGCACTCGTCATACTCTCGGTCACGCCTATGCTTCATGAATTGAAATTTTTGGACACCCTTAACGGTGCTATACCCTCTTCCCAATCCAAAGTGTCTCTTCCACACCTAAAATATTTCGAGTACATAGGCCACCCTCAGCTATGCAACATGCTCCTGGATCATCATTTAGAAATTCCCCTGGGCTGCTCGTTGAAAATAAGCATTGCTGACATCTTCCACGATCAAGGTTTTGCAGAGACGCAGGATCAAATTATTTCTAGTATAAACACATTTATCCGTTATGCCCAGCACTTTCTGCAGTCAAAGACATGCAACATCATTCACCTCGAATACAACCCAGGTTTCTCCATCGCCTTGAAAGGCGAAACTACGTTCCCGGCCGGATTTATGTATAGCATAACCATCCAGTTATTCGATGCTCACGCTTTGAATCGGCCGCAAACAATCTTGAAGAAATTCGCGCTGGTGGATTTCTCAAGTGTTTCGAAATTCCATTTGGGTACCGAAGGTCCATTGGATCCGTCTTTCGCATCCTTTTTCAGCAGCCTTCCATTTATAGACACCATCTGCGTCAACGGGGTATCACTCGAACATCTAATGGTTTTCCAAGATAAAATAAACGGTACAAAGGAAGCAAGCGTAATATTCCCCACCCTTCAAGTCCTCAAGTTTGTCTTTAACACGCGCGACTTCGATCCAAATACCGTTCGGTCCAAATTTGAAGTTGCGATGAAGTTCATTCTATGGAGAATCGAAAACGGCCATCCAATTGAAGTGCTAGACATGACGGATCATTTACCTCTCTATTCCCCACTATCTCATTCATAGATTGTCGGATGGGCGGCAGGAGGAAGTACAGACACGCAAGCTCAGAGGAGACATATAATGTCACTGCGTAATTGTCATGATGGAGAGCACAAGGCCACCATAGCGGGCCGTCGTTCCAAATCTCGGAGATCCTATCAACGGGTCGGCCTTTTATTTCTATATTTGATTCTGTTCAGCATCGAAAGTAGCATCGTTGACATGTACCAAGTGTATACAGCCCGCAGCGTACATTCTAAAAATAGACAAGCTATCGACGCCTCCACGCTGAGCACAGCGCTCCTTGACTCCGAGTCGCTCTCCTTATTTTGCCTCCTGATTGAGTACACATGCTATAGAAACAAGCACGTAATACACATATCTCTTAGCGGAAATTGATGCGCCCCTGTCGCCCTCCACGACCGCTGTCCACACTATCTGCGAATCAAGAGCTACTACACTGCACTGCGCGCCTCAGTTACATGCATGTACCCGGAGCGAAAACCGACAGTATTGTGATGTTGCGTGTAGTGTAATAAGGAGAGAGGTAGGCTCAAGAGCGACAACGGGGCAAGGCGTTCCGTGATAGAAAATGCCTGCTTGAACTTCGATATATATATGGTTTTTGGATGACGCGGGCACTGGCCATTTATGCTGCGTCTTGGGCCACATAACATTCTGTCCGTCAAAACATATTGCAAAGATTGTAAAGCTTACTTAATTTACCCCCCGCCTCCCCCCCCCTCCCCAATGCACCGCACAGGGAGGGTCATCCTGCGTAACGGCAGGAAAATAAGTGCGGCAGCGTCATGCAGTAAATAAAATTGAAGTAAAGGCAAATGACGCTCATGTACGTGCCGCTCGCTACGGGCCGTTTCCCGATTTTTGTTAGACGTAAGTACCAAAGTATTTGGTAGGCGAGGTGTCCGTGAGTCACCACGAATGCCATGAGTCATAAATAAGCAACCCAGTATTATGCCCTTGAGTACAAAGGTCACTGAATGTCAGTGGTTGCCACTGTTTTTCATTGGACATTTACAATACTTACCAATGAATATTACTGACCAACACTGATAGTCAATAGTAATGATTTTGAACACAGGTAATATACACTGGTTATTACTGATAATTACTGTTGATCACTGTCATACAGTGGTCATCATTGACCTGCAGTGAGCACGGAAAATTGATCTCCGGTAAGGGTCTAAATTTTTTAAATCCATCTCAGGACCGTGTTAGAGGCCTTTTCAATTAGTCCTCTACCCACAATACGAGTTTTTCTATCTACAAAAGCCAAGCGAATGCCTCAATACAGTATCGGCAGAAGTCGGAAGCACGTCTGCATATTGTTACTTTTCGATCTTGTGTCGACGACGTATCAAAGTAATTTAACCTATAAAAGTAACGTCGCTGGGAAGGGATATATACAGCCTATTATCTCATGCAATAATATTTTTTATTAGATGCCTAGGGCTACATCTAAGGGCGTTATACACCACGGGCGCCATTCGGCATCCATGATGTTCCATGGCGGAAACTGAATATTACCTCCGGCAGCCACCGGCACCCGCTGAACATCGGTGAAAGCCGTTGGTCAACAGGACCCAACAGTCATCGCCAGTAACCATCAATGACCACTGATGTTCACTGACGATCATCAATATACTTTATACTCAAGGGCATATAACTCTAGGGCATTGTTTGCCTATTCAAATTTTGCCGTTTTTCCATACCCAGTGATACATCTACGATGTCAACCAACTTACCCAGCCCTATCCACATGCTCGACAAGGACGTCCTTTTGGAAATATTCTCATTCAACGCCAACATGTTCATCGACAGACAAGCGCTACATACAACGCGAATCACATCCCAGGTGTGCAGCCAGTGGCGGTACTTGATGCTCGACACAACATCCCTATGGGCAAAACGTATCGACATCGACCACATCTCCAACCATAGGGACCACCAACGGCGGAATGAACTCATTCGAAGAAGCGGGGACGCACCACTGTGGATCAGAGTAGGAATAATCTTGTCAGCGCAAACTGCCATCGGCTTCAGAAGCTGGTCGTATATGGTCCAATCTGGACCTGCTTCAAAGTCACTCGGTCAATGTTGCGCTTTCCAACGCCACAACTAGAACGCTGTGAAGCGCCATTCAGCTGGAGTGCTAGAGAGCTTGAAAAAGATGCACCTCTCTTTGCCAACCACGCACCTATGCTTCGCACATTCAACGTCAGGGACTACGTGGTTGATCAACAAGCTCTATGGCTGCGTCATCTTAATTCCATGGAACTCGGTCGGGCGTACGGTGTCCGTGATGCACTTGTAGTACTCTCCGCAACCCGTAACCTTCAAGAACTAAAAATTGGGGATATTGCTGCTGGAGATATAGCCACAACGCTCCCCGTTGCATGTCTTTCACGACTGAAGTACCTGGAGTACCATGGTTGTTCCGACCAGGCGGCTACGCTTCTGGCTCATGTAGAGATTCCAGCGGGCTGCTCGTTCACGTTGACCATTTGTTTCGATTTAGACTGACGCTTCGCCTACCGAAGAATAATTCCGCCGGAAAAACCAATCATCCTTTCCTTTATCAACACATTCACCCAACATGTCGAGCGCTCCTTGAAATCCCATATATTCAATCGCGTTAACCTTGATTACGCGCGAGGGGGCCAGATCTCATTGACCTTCCAAACCGCTCTCCCGGTTAAGTGATTGCTCAGCATATCAATACTGCTGCGTGGTGATTGCGACTCATACCTGCTTGAAGCTTTCCTAAAGAAGCTAAACCTGCCCTATTCCGCAAGTATTACGAAGCTCAATTTCACGACCAATGGTCGATTAAACCCTTGTTTCGGATCGTTTTTCAGCAACTTTCTATCGGTGAAAATCCTTTCTGTCGATTTCCTAACACTTTCCCACCTGGCACGTCTCCCAAAAAAAAATGTCAGCAAGAGGCCAAGTGTTTTATTCCCTGTACTCGAAGTCATTGACTTTCCCAGTCATGGCCATTTTTCTCAACTGATCTCCTTTGTCAATCAAGACGTCGCTGCATTTCTTCTTTCGAGGTTGCAAAAAGGTTATCCACTCACCACGTTGGACATGTCAGATTGTGAACCTCTCCATGCTCCACCCGATTTAGAAACACTCGCAGAAGTCAAGGGACTCAAGGTGCTGTATAGGCTCTCATCAGTAGAAGGGACGGATGAATATACAGGCGGGAGCGACGACCGGGAAAAGCATATTGATACGACTTAGTCTACATATTTACATCGTCATGCTGATTCAATGGACCTGGTGTCCTAGCGTATACAATTTCACAGCGTACCTATGGCGTCTCGTTAAATTGACATTGACTCTCCGTCTTTACATCAGGTAACGTTGGGATAGGACTAACGGAGTTTCTTATATTTACAGAGCAGCGCCCGCGACGAAACAGGCTGTCATCAACGTGTCAACAGGCGCGCAGGCACGGGAATCTCGGCCCTGATGATGGCTCCCACAATGCGCCGTGTACGTGCCACGGGGGGGTGAGCGTACTTCTGGCAGCCCGCACCGCAGGTACCGAGCGACGAAGCACCGGTATACGCATCACCCGATGATGCGCATAGGTCCACCGTCCATAGAACGAGATTGATACCGTGAAAATTTAGGACAGCTCTGTCAATGAGCGTGCGTCCTTGGGGGCCTGGGCCATGATGATAATTTTAGTGGTCCGCTGCCGCAGCGTGGACGCAAACGCGTGTGCTGTGCGACATGAAGGCGCGAAGTCCACCTTGAATTATACTGAGCTTTGATAGTATATGAAATTTATGTATTGTATCTTAGATTAAGCATTATGTCAATTACGCTCAATTTTCATTATTTCATGAATTAAATCAGCATCTCCCAAGGTTCCCAAACCTCAAGGTCCTCAAGCTCAAAACATGCTTGTTATACTGCTTTAAATTCATTTCCCCGAAACTCAGGAACTCAACGGCTGCTATATAATTCGTATTCGTACTGGCATACTTAAGCAAGACCTCTCAGTAACCTCTCAGGTCGCGCAATCATGGAACGGGGAGCATGTTGTTTGCATCTGTGCGTGAAGGTTGAATACTGGGAGGATGAAGAGAATGAAGTTGGCCACCACAAGGCCACTATCCTGTTCAGGTAAGCGAGTGTGGCTGTTGTGTGGCAGTATGACGCGACGCGCGGCTCGCGCGTGATGAGTTATCTAATGACATCACGTTTCATGTGACTGTTGGTGTTGTCAATCGAAAGTGACAAAGGGGCCCTCTTCGATGCTTTACTCCGTACTTAGTGCTCTCCCCATCTCATAATGTTTTCCAATGATCTTGAAAGGCGCTTTCGCGGAATGTTCTCCAAGGCTGAGTTCGCCGAAGCGCAGACCTCCGACTTCACACGCACCAAACACGAAAGGCCAGAACATGAGGATCACCGCGCCGCCACTGGGAAGCCATCCTACGTTAGGAAGCGCGCTATCACTCGTAGCTGGCCCAGGGACCCGAAGGGCCCTTTCATGAAGCCCGGAAGTGCTATGGTTGGAAAATATGCTGGGAATAATCAGTCGCTATGGAGGGATCGTTCGGTTGCTACCTTTCGATTCAGACTCCGCGCGGGGATATCCCTTTCCCGTGGCTTCCAAGTGGCTCCCGTGTTGCTCCCGCACCTCGTATGTGCACTGAGCACTCCAAATGACATATATACAGCCCACTAGAAATAATATTTATATTTTATATGGGTAGATCTACCTAATGTGTATGCTTCAGCTTTCCTCAGCTGCCTGGAAAAAATTCCTGTGCTCCAATTTCGCTCCAATTGGGCTTCTGTCGTGCTGTTTTTCGAATATCTGATTATTTTATTCCGATAACCTTAAAATTTTCAATCAAAAAACTGTAAAACCACGTTTCAAGTCCACGAAATCTGTTACTGTTGCAGTAATTGTCTCGATAGTGCGTTTATCGCTCGATTGTGCAAGAATTTAAAGAGGATAGTTTCGTGTGACAGATATTGTCACAAACGTTATGATGTGTTGGAACAACGCCGCTGCCGCCTATTGAAGAGCTCATGGTTGACTAAAAAAGTTATTTCAGTGTGTTATGGCGATGATACATTGCGAGCTCAGAGTAAGCTGTGATAATTTATTTAAGTTGGGCTACTTCACTTTCTATATCTCTTTTGCTGATTTTACTGCGCGTCACGGCGTTGATGCCATCATCTCCATGCCGTTCGTATGCCGAGCGGTGCCTGAATCGAAAGGTAGCAATCGAACTACGACTCCTCGCTATGGGGCGCGACAGTGCATGACTTCTACTACACGAGGCGGGCGATCTGCACTGGGAGCACGCTCCTGAAGTGGATGAAGGAGATCGGAGAGCTCCGGCATGCGAAATACGAGATCGCACGCGCTGAAGCCGAAGCCGATCCGTTTGAGCTGTTCCCGTGCAGCATGGACAAACTACTACGGCTAGACGATTCCGACTCGCCTGGAAACATAAGGGTATCAAATGAAAATTTCAAGCTGGTGCGCTTATGCCAGCCTATACTCGTTTTTATCCTTCAGTTCTTGTCACTAATTTATCCTTAGCAAAATGGTCGTATCTCGGCCAAGCGTTACGAAAAGCTACAGAATCGCTTACCATTCCATCTCTTACCCGAGAAACTCATTGTTCACGATCCTGACAACACGCTAAGTGTCAAGCGTAGCTCGTCTTTGAACCGAGGTGCTGATGGAAACTCGACGCCCCGTACCTACAGGCTGAAGCTCTCCCAGGAGACTCAAGACATCATTACTAAGAAACGCGCCGAGCTTTCACTGCCCCTTCCCAAAATGGCCCTCAAAGGCAGAGTTTTTGTTGCAGAATCGCCAGAAATGGTTTCCCGTGAGATTACGCAAGGATCCGTTTCGGAAGCTACGTTCGCTGTCTTCCCGCCTGCCCCACCTCCGCCGTTGTCGACACCCGAAGCGCATCTGTACATCAGCGCTGAGGATATTCTCGGGAAAGGGAACCACTCGTATGTCTACAACGTCGCAGTTGAGCTTCCGCGTGATCTCGTTACGGAGCCCTATGTCTGCAACGAGTGCATTGAGGAGGCTTTCATCAAGGAGCTCCGCGAAGAGGCACCCGACGCCGATATCAATGCAGACCAGCCTACTAACATTCAAATCAGCGAACTAATGTCATATGTTGACGCCAAGCGCGGTAAACCGGGAAAGCTCTGCGTGGATAGAAGACACTCACCTGAATCTGGTCTCGGTGTCAACACCTGCTACGAGGGGGACCTTCGCCATGTCCCGATCGACGTCCAGTACAACACGCCCGGGAACTACTGTGTTCACGAAAAGTGGCGAAACGATGTCTCGACGACCTTCAAGGCCAGCGTCGGCGCGAAGCTCTCCCGCGAGGGCGATGAACACCTCGCGCGGGAGGCCCGCAACTACCAGAAGTTCCCGCGGCATTTCTTCGAGCATTGGAGCGGTTACAACATCATCCCGCCGCTCATTGATCCGACACCCGCGCTCGCCGTCGTGCCCCAGTTCTACGGATACTACGTTCCCGAGGAGGGAGAGGCCGCAGAGGGTGAGTATCTCAGCCCTATTCTACTCATCGAAGACTGCGGCGTACCCGTCGAGGTTGACGATCTCGACCTAGATGACAGGTACGCGTCTCCCATTCCATTACTCCCAAACTTATTCAGACCTATCCTTTTGTTAGAAATGAGTGCGCCTCCCTCCTCTACCGAATGCATGACGAGGGATGGCTTCATAACTCATTCTTCCCCCGGAATATCCTTATGCAACACGGAGACATCAGCGCTTGGCCGGTCGCTCGGAAGATCGAAGATCGCAGGTTCCGCATCATAGATTTTGGGCGCTCCGAGAACGCCTGGAAAGTTGATCAGGCTGCATTTATCAGAGCACGCTCCGAGGAGAAAGAAGGGTGTGCACGCATGTTCAAGCTCTCGTACTAGCTTCATTATTCAGCGGTGCCATTGGGATCTCTTGCTACCCACTACCATACAATTATCATGTACGCATTTCAGCTTGTAAAAATATGGCCACCATTCCTACTTGTCTTTCCTGCTGCAGATATCTCCGATGACGTCAATTCTTCCATTTAGTTGGTTACGCCAAGTAACTGTGATTGCGCGACATTTTCGGGAAATCAATGTCTTTATCTCAAGGCCTCACAAGCCCCACGGGGATCGAGCGCTAATCTCTTAAATTCATTACGCGACGCCGATGACTTGATATTACTTCGATGAGCAATATGCTTATTCAAACTTGACAGGGAAGCATCCCCCCGTCGCGCACAGTCGTTGGTATATATGCTTGAGACAGATTTTGGGTCGTGCACTTGCTCTCAACATCTACACTCCGGACAGCCTAACTTTTCATAGAAGAAATGACTCGCCCAAATGAAGATGCGCACAAGGAACTGTTCGACGCTGGAATGGCCGTGCGACGGAAGGTTATGGTATGCCCTGATCTTGTTGGATATGTGGCGTTCCCACATTGACCTCAGCTCAGGGAGACGAATTCATCGACAATATGGTCAAACAGGTGATATGGGAGCTTATCTCTTCGTATGGATATTCAACTGAGGTATTGATGGATCTATCTGCAGGGCGTATCTGACTTTATGAGACCCATGCAGCAATTGGCTACCGAGGTATGTCACTAATCATTATATCATCATCAAGCTGTACGAACGGCGCTATAGGCTGCATGGGGAACTATCTGGACGCGCCCCGGATTGGAGCTGAAGCAGCGCAGCCTGATAGTAATTGCCCTGCTCGCGTCGCAGGGGAGAGAAAACGAGGTATGCCTCAAATGAACATTGTGAACGAAGTACTGACACTGTTCGGGGAAATAAGCTTGCACACCATATTCGGTGCGTGATTCCGCTACCTTTTGGATGTTTCCAAGGCCAATACCTCGCATATAACCAGAGGCGCCATCACGGATGGCTGTACCGAGGTCGAGATACAGGAGACGTTGCTTCAGACAGCCATTTACAGCGGTATGCCCACTGGAATGTCGAGCTTCAGGGCGGCCGATGCGCTGATCAAGAAGCTGAAAGAGGAAGGGAAGCTGTGAGTTGAGTGTGCGTTGGTTTCCGAGAGTGGAATACTCGCATGGATTACACGCGAACTGTATATACTCAATATCCTACGGCCAAGTTAGATATTGCAAAACATATGCGTGTCGTAATGTCTCGTAGAAAAATCGCTAATATGTACTGAGTCCGTGAGCGCCAAAGATGTCATAGGTCAACGTTCGAAGTGGTCCCATGCATAGAGTCTGAGGACTCCGCCGTCTCTCCAGTACTTCCCAAAGACCGGCCACCTTCTCTTGCACCCTCGGAGCCAGATTCCCTATTTGACATGAACTGTCGATGCGGGATCTCTCACGACGGCAATCTACTCTATAACGGCGATATATATGGAATGGCTATTCAATGCGCGGAGTGCAAAGAATGGCTTCATGTTGCTTGTCAACGAGAAGCAAGAGCTGGGAACCTCGGGAAGAAGGGTGTCTTCAAATGTGATCGGTGCGATTTGGTCATCCAAAAATTTCCCTCCARAAAGCAGACAAAGCTACAACTCAAACGGTGTGTATTAAAATTTATCACTAKTATATTTAATTTACCGAATTGGATCTAGAGAGATGGAAAAGCGCACCATGTCAAAAAAGCGTCTCAACGAGCGCCTAATGTACGCTCCCCCATCATTACGCATTGTAGATATCTATTCATTAACATTGATTYATAGTCCCGGACGTGGGGCACTTGCCCGCCACGGYGATTACTTTTATCCTGTGCGTCTTRTCCAGAAGCGCGAAGACGGTACAGGATGGGCTGTGCACTGGTGGCGAGAGAATGTCTACGTTTCCGGGATRCCGGCACCGGAAAGAGTATCCTGTGTTCSGGAGAAGGACCTGGTTGATTCGCTCTGGATGGATCGCGATAACAGACGGAGGATTCGTGTATGTCATCTATTATTTCCTTTARTTTGTGYGACTTAATATTTTCTAGCTAGGTAAATGGGTACACGCATTTGCTGTCGAGACTATGGACGACATTTTGGCGGACCCGAAATCAATTCCCTACACAAAAAACACAGGCGATATACTTTCTCCGCACACYGATACATTAAAGGCAATATTTCAAGYTGCCTTGKATCGTTCAACCACAGGTCTCRAGAATCAAATCATTCCCRCAAAAGACTTCCTCTCAAGCGGCAAAAATGGAATGTTCGGTGATGTTTTATTCTATTCAGGCTCTGTCTCAGTCACAGAACGCGCCGAAATTGCCAACWGGATTCATCACCACATTTCCGATAATTATCGCATATGGTTTCAGAAGCTCACACAGGCTCATGCGATCACACTTTATATTCGAGCACTTCTTATCGCTTCAAAGCCCAAATTTGGTACCCTCGACGACGCCGAACAGCTCAAGAAGGCCTGGGACATCCAATATAATACTCTCCGTCTGTTCTACGAAGAAGTGGAGGTCGATCGTGAATGCATCGACCGGCTAGAGGAGGAGATGTTTGAGATTTCAGAGCGAGCGGGGATCGCGGGAAATCACCAGTAGGGCTTAGATGGAGATGACCATCAGTACTGGTAT
This sequence comes from Hypholoma sublateritium FD-334 SS-4, assembly GCA_000827495.1. Lineage (NCBI taxonomy): Eukaryota > Fungi > Basidiomycota > Agaricomycetes > Agaricales > Strophariaceae > Hypholoma > Hypholoma sublateritium. The sequence goes on from KN817543.1 coordinate 27,357, forward strand.
CCGTACGACGACCGCTGGCACACTGGGAAGCGCAAGGAAGATGACGACGAAATCAATGTGAGTTTATCTTTATCTTTACTTTTATTTGTACGGTTTATTGAATTGAACTAAAGGTGGGGCCTGATTACATCGAAAACCCTCCTTTACCAACGCCCGAAGAGCCCAAATCTCGACCCAAGCCTCGCATCAGAACCACAAGACAAGCAACGAAGGAAATTGTGGGTTAATTTAACTACATTTACCATACAAGTACGGTACGGCTTGGGCACAGTGTCACCTTGAAGTAAAAGAACTCCCGCGTGGCAATCCTCTTCCATTCAATCATATTCATTATACTACTGATCTACATTAAATGACCTATCACTCTCCAACCTTAGTGTGGATATGGAGCATATGTACGGGCACCTACATACATTTCGCACGCACGCACGCACACGCACATTGGCCTGTGCGTGGCACGCACAGCACGCACATGCACGCCCAAGCCACGCACATATCCTGTGGCCCCTGCGACGAGAGCTGGAACTGGGAAAACGCCGGCCGCCGCTGTAGTAATATTTGTCGTATGGCATCCACCAGACGATCTGGTTTGCGATGGGGTGGACCCACTCGAGGATGTTCTAGTGGTTGCTGCAGTCTCATTCGCTCCCAAGCTCACGAAAGTCGTGGCCGTCGCCGTCGTCGATGACACGAACGCTGCACCAAGAAGTCTGCCCACGATGCCACGGCCGTAGATGTCGGTGCTGGCGAAGGTGCTACAGCTCGAACTCTGTAGCACGACGAGGCCCTATCCTTGCGGTGTCTGCGAATCGCCAGCGCATGACTCCAAAGTGCTGTCACCTATGTTCGAGGGGCCGTTGAATCCGCAGCTCTCGGGGTCGAAGATATGTTGGCAAAGTTCGGCGTCGTTTGGGCGGGAGAGATCGCATGCTGGGAAGCAGAAAAGATCGCCCCGCTTGAAGCTATAGCGATAGATTTTAGTTTGAGTTTAGCGTAACTTGGACACTATAACGCAGAATAACACGCACTTATGCTCGACAACTTGAGTGTACGCCCTGTTGTCCGCTAGAGCCCGCGTATAAACCACGTCGGCGGCTGGATTACCTCTCTACGCTGAAAACATCACCCATTAGTATCGCCATTAGGAACATGGAGAGTTGAAACGCACCAACTTCGTCACCCCGTCGTCCGCGACCATATTGATCAAGGTCTGGTTCATGAAGCCCACGAGCTTGTACGCCTGTAACCGTCCCCGCTGTCCCCGCTAGCATGATTCGCGCTCGATGACTGGCCATGGCGTACACCACGCGACCTTGTCTTCTCACTGTCTGTCCGGGGGTGAGTGAGATGTGGAAATCTGCAGTCTGCAGGGTACAATCGAGAAACTTAAGCTCCTGGAAAAATGACATGTGTTGTACGCTCACCATCAAGAGATCTGATGACAGCAGTCCGACGCAGAGATTCCGTGCCCTCGTTTGTGGAATTGTACATGGTGAATTAGAGCTGGCCACCGGGACGTAAGACCTACGTCCGTGTCAACTTTGTAAGGCTCTGAAGTGAATATCAGCAAGCAAAAAATACTTTGGCTCTCGTTCTCTTCACTCACTAGCGGGAGCTGGTTGTCAACGAACGGCAGGAATACCGCCAGCGCGGGCATAATCCTGGGAAGCACGAGCAGGAGAGCCATACGTCGAGGTTAGGCGGGAGAGATGGAAGGGAATGAGGGGGCAGCATCATGACGGTCGCGGTTAAAGCCCAACTGGACCGTGTACGGCGACCCCGTGCGATGTGCGGCGCATGCGAAGATTGCTAAACTGTTGATATCTAAAATTAGACGCGACATCAACGCGACATTCGCAGGGCATTCGAAGGGAGCAGCGTCTTCTGCAGACATTCACTGCTCAAAAATCTATAATCTTCAAATATATCATGTGCAGAAGTATGAACCAAAAAATGTAGAACTTGATTGAAGATCGTCCGGGAATGCTACATACAACCTCGCTCCTCGGCACTCCGCATATCTTACCTCCTGTATTCCTAGGCATTTTCAAGTAGGAGGAGGTCAATCCAACTATTCACAGAGCCCCAAGAAGTTCTGAGACGGTCCTCCTCGAGCGGTGATTCCGAAAATGTCCCCGATAAACTAACACTGTGCATTCAGCCACGCTTTCACAGACAGTGATCACAAATAAATACCAACTTTTGATCTTCTGTGAGCGTAAGGTACCAGTAAATACGACACATGTATATGCGACGGCAGGAATTTTTCGTGGTACATATTTGGAGTGGTGGCCGTGGCCACACAAGTAGATGGTCAAAATGCCTGTATCTATTATTTGACCAGTCGCATTGTCACTTGCGAGAAAAGGTGACCACAGATGTGGTCAATCCTCTCATAAGAGAAGGCAAATACTAATTTGAAGTTTGGATCTTATGTATTGGCCGCATTCGAACTTTTTTTGATGTGTCAGTTGTTGATTTGTTTCCAACGCCAGGGAAATGAGCATCGATAGAGCCCGAGAAGGATGAGGTTCGAACCTGATGACTCATGAGAATACCGCCAAGGAGAGATCTTTATCTAAATACCCATGAAGTGCCACGGCAATGCTCGTTATACTCACCAAAGTACGTAGACTGCATCCGCGCCGCCAAATCACCGGCGCCGTATCTCACATCCGGTTAGTAAAAATAAGCCCAGACTACGTAGAACGCTTGCAGCGCGTACGCGCGTCGCGAATTCGACGGCATGTACCCTGAAATTCGGGTAAGAGACATAATCACTACTGACGTAGGCGCCTTATGGATTATTCACGCAATATAACCTGAGAGCATATTTGGATTCTTGTATGTCAGTGGTAATTACCTTACTGTCGCGGTGAGCCGTACTTAGAAGTGAGCTCGAGAACCTCTTTTTCTGCATTCTTCGTGACTGTGAAACTACTGCGAGATCAACTATGTCTTCCCCGTCCACTGTATACCTCATCACAGGCTCCAACCGCGGAATCGGTACTAATCCCCACCATTTCACATCTTGGTGCATAGTTTCAAATCCGTGTGTATACAGGACTCGGTCTGGTCGGCTACATCGCGGCCTCCCGCCCTAACGCGTTCATCTACGCCGGCGTGCGCGATCCGACAAAGGCGGTAGCACTAGAAGCGCTTTCCAATGTGTACCCTGGGCGCATCGCGATAGTCAAATGTGTGTCTGCTGACGCCGAGGGGAACGCACTGCTAGCCAAGAAGATCCAGGAAAGACACGGGCGCGTGGACACCGTCATTGCTAACGCGGGTACTTGCCTCATTTCTCGTATTACTCCTGTATATGACTTATATTGTTATTGTATTAACAAAGCCATCGCGCGGGTGGTAACCACCGTACTTGAGACACCTGCGAAGGAGCTCGAGGACCATTTCACGGTACGCCTCCTAGTTATATTGTTAGAGCACCACGCTAATCGTTACCCACCACATGGCATATACATAGGTCAACGTCTTGGGCACCGTCGTTCTTTTCCAGGCGCTCCACGCCCTGCTCAAAGCAAGCCCCGCCCCGCGCTTCATCCCGATTAGGTCCAATGACGGCGCTCCCCGTGCGCGTCGCGGCGTACGGGGCTAGCAACTTGCTAGCCCCGTACGCCGCGACTAGTAGCAAGGCCGCGCTGAACTTCATCACGCGGAAGATCCACTTCGAGAACGAGTGGCTTGGTGCGTCTTCGCGCATCTTTCTTCGCGGTAAATTTAGCTGACCTGTTCGTGTTTTTGAATCTGCAGTTGCATTTCCGCTTGCGCCTGGGGCAATTGACACCGATGCTGGTTAGTGGCTACTTCTCCTTGCGTCTTAAGTTACCATTTGACAGGAGGTGGGTCACAGCCCAGGCAGCGATGGCCAACGACACCATTGGCGCGTTCGGCGCGGTGCTGGAGAATGTCACACTTCAGACGCCCGACGAGGCCGCAAAGGCACTCGTTGACCTGATTGATGGGGCGACGCGCAAGGAAGAGGGCGGCGAGTTTGTCGATGTGGATGGGAGCAGGATTCCGTGGTGATGGGATGCTAATGGGGTCATTTTTACGTAGAATGCGAAACAAATACGCAGCCTGCTCGAGCCGGATATAGTCTATTTTCAGTTGAATGCATTTACTTGCATAGCGAGAATTAGTCGACCTCATTGGGACCGTTTTATCAAACTATGTAACGTCATCGAGATACTTAATTAACGCGACAAAACCGGGGATGCAAAACGATAGATAGCGTAGAATCATGGACATCGAAGTTCATTGCAGGAAAACCGAAAGAGACCACATAGCAGGTAGGAAAAGGACTAGACGGGAAGAAAACGTAACCGAGGTCATGATATAACAAAATAGAATAGAGGAGACAAGAAAAAATAACGCCGAAACGATGGTGGGTTTAGTAGGATATCTGTCTGAGTATTTATGGCGGCGTTGCCGCACGTATTTTGGGTACTGGCGAGCGGGTGGGTTCAATTACTCGGGTTTCACCTTCCAGAACACCGCGGCGGCGGCGACGCTCAGCAGCACCACGCCCATCGCAGCCTGCACATTGAGTGCTGCCTGCGCCTGCCCTGGACGTGCCTTCGCGCGCTCCTCCGCGCGCGCCTCGAGTGCCCGCTGCCCGCCGTCGATGATACCGTCTAGCGAGAGCGCAAGCGAGTCCTGGATCCACGCGTGCACGCGTCGCAGAGATAAGAGTGAATAGGCGAGCCCGAAAGAAAGCAGAGAGAGCGAGAACGAGACGATTAGCACAACTGTCCAGCAGAGCGCGAGCGCGAGGAGGGGGAGACTTGCCACTTCTGAGATAGCGCTCGAGTTCGCGCGCGTCGCCGGCGCCGTKAGCACGCCGTTGATGTGCTTCGCCGGCTCCGTRGTAACAGCGATARCGTCCGCGTCCGTCGTCGAGGTGTCCGCGTGAGGCTCGCCCCGCAGGCCGTAGACCGAGCTCGCAGGGGTGGCCAAGCTGCCCGTGCTGACGGCCACCGCAGTGCTCGCGACGATCCCCAGCGCGTGGCGTATCCCGTGTTTCCCGTCGTCATCGTCCTCTTCGCTCGCGCTCTCCCCGTCCACACGTTCCGGCGACCCCGCGCGGCGAGACCCACTCGAGCAGCACCGCGCGCCTCCGAGACGTGGATATGCGCCTGGTACGCCGCGATGTGAGCTTCGAGGCGCCCGCCCTGCTCGCGCACCGCCTCCCGCACATATGGCGTTCAAAGTGCACAAAAAATAAAGCGCGCACAACTTTAATGTCCGCGATATACTTCTCATGTATTTATCCATATCCGCACTACTTTAGAAAGAAWTTTTTCATRTCAAAAGTTTTGCGCAGAATGTGAAYAGCRCGCAACTCCGCGRCTCGGCGCGCAATGTATTTTTAGCGCGCAATACAAACAGCGCGCAACTTTGCTTGGGCGCGCAATTCAGAGGGCCGCGCAACTCTTGAAGGCGCGCAATATGAGATAATGCACACAAATCTTTATTTATTTATCATGTTTAATAATTAAGAACCTGTTAACYGTCCCAGTGTCTTGAAACAAGGGAGATCATATCTGGATGTCACTGGATGCAACTTGCCAAGCGAGTTGCAGGTTACTCGCATGCATTATTTATAAGATTATTTTATACTTCYAAAATATAGTCCTTTTCTTTGCTTCATATAAGTACATGATTGACCGTTCAGAAAGCGCAAGACRTTACCACAGGCACAAAGCARCATCAACTTCCGGAAACAGCCGATTCAGAGCTCCGATTGTCCCACGGCACGCGGTGATCCAATAGTTTACGGATTTGTCAAAGATACGTGGGTCCATGCCATAGTAGGGAGGGCCGGAGAGGGTCCCGGGCTACTCGCTTCAAAGGATGGCGCAAATGCGGCGTGGACGGTGGTGGTTCAGTGTGTGTTACGGTACATGACGCCGAGAGCCAGCTMAAGATCACGTGATGAAGATGACGATTCATCCTACTTCGATCCTACTTAGTAGTGCCTTGGTAGTACCAACTCAGTGGCCTTAAATGTTGTATGAATATTGAAGATTAATAGTGGAATGAAATACGAATAAATGATCCTTGCAGTGCCTCTGGATGTGGAGGTCCCAGTCCGCACACTTTGTTGAAGTCCTGAACAGTATCCGAAGGGGTCTTCCACAGAATTATGAGTCCGTTTATTTAAATTGGAATCAGACAATGAAATTGCATGCTTGAATTRACATTGCRCGCCTTCAAGAGTTGCGCGGCCCTCTGAATTGCGCGCCCAAGCAAAGTTGCGCGCTGTTTGTATTGCGCGCTAAAAATACATTGCGCGCCGAGTCGCGGAGTTGCGCGCTRTTCACATTCTGCGCAAAACTTTTGATATGAAAAAATTCTTTCTAAAGTAGTGCGGATATGGATAAATACATGAGAAGTATATCGCGGACATTAAAGTTGTGCGCGCTNTTCGCGCGCGTCGCCGGCGCCGTTAGCACGCCGTTGATGTGCTTCGCCGGCTCCGTGGTAACAGCGATAGCGTCCGCGTCCGTCGTCGAGGTGTCCGCGTGAGGCTCGCCCCGCAGGCCGTAGACCGAGCTCGCAGGGGTGGCCAAGCTGCCCGTGCTGACGGCCACCGCAGTGCTCGCGACGATCCCCAGCGCGTGGCGTATCCCGTGTTTCCCGTCGTCATCGTCCTCTTCGCTCGCGCTCTCCCCGTCCACACGTTCCGGCGACCCCGCGCGGCGAGACCCACTCGAGCAGCACCGCGCGCCTCCGAGACGTGGATATGCGCCTGGTACGCCGCGATGTGAGCTTCGAGGCGCCCGCCCTGCTCGCGCACCGCCTCCCGCACATATGGCGTTCAAAGTGCACAAAAAATAAAGCGCGCACAACTTTAATGTCCGCGATATACTTCTCATGTATTTATCCATATCCGCACTACTTTAGAAAGAATTTTTTCATATCAAAAGTTTTGCGCAGAATGTGAACAGCGCGCAACTCCGCGACTCGGCGCGCAATGTATTTTTAGCGCGCAATACAAACAGCGCGCAACTTTGCTTGGGCGCGCAATTCAGAGGGCCGCGCAACTCTTGAAGGCGCGCAATATGAGATAATGCACACAAATCTTTATTTATTTATCATGTTTAATAATTAAGAACCTGTTAACYGTCCCAGTGTCTTGAAACAAGGGAGATCATATCTGGATGTCACTGGATGCAACTTGCCAAGCGAGTTGCAGGTTACTCGCATGCATTATTTATAAGATTATTTTATACTTCTAAAATATAGTCCTTTTCTTTGCTTCATATAAGTACATGATTGACCGTTCAGAAAGCGCAAGACGTTACCACAGGCACAAAGCAACATCAACTTCCGGAAACAGCCGATTCAGAGCTCCGATTGTCCCACGGCACGCGGTGATCCAATAGTTTACGGATTTGTCAAAGATACGTGGGTCCATGCCATAGTAGGGAGGGCCGGAGAGGGTCCCGGGCTACTCGCTTCAAAGGATGGCGCAAATGCGGCGTGGACGGTGGTGGTTCAGTGTGTGTTACGGTACATGACGCCGAGAGCCAGCTMAAGATCACGTGATGAAGATGACGATTCATCCTACTTCGATCCTACTTAGTAGTGCCTTGGTAGTACCAACTCAGTGGCCTTAAATGTTGTATGAATATTGAAGATTAATAGTGGAATGAAATACGAATAAATGATCCTTGCAGTGCCTCTGGATGTGGAGGTCCCAGTCCGCACACTTTGTTGAAGTCCTGAACAGTATCCGAAGGGGTCTTCCACAGAATTATGAGTCCGTTTATTTAAATTGGAATCAGACAATGAAATTGCATGCTTGAATTRACATTGCRCGCCTTCAAGAGTTGCGCGGCCCTCTGAATTGCGCGCCCAAGCAAAGTTGCGCGCTGTTTGTATTGCGCGCTAAAAATACATTGCGCGCCGAGTCGCGGAGTTGCGCGCTATTCACATTCTGCGCAAAACTTTTGATATGAAAAAATTCTTTCTAAAGTAGTGCGGATATGGATAAATACATGAGAAGTATATCGCGGACATTAAAGTTGTGCGCGCTCTATTTTTTGTGCACTTTGAACGCCATACGCACACGCTCCTGCGCCGCGAGCAGTTCGGCGACCGCACTCTGTACGCCGTCCGCCTTGCCGAGGGCGCTCTCCGTGCGCGAAAGTGACCCGTCGACGCGCGCAAGCCCAGCGTCGAGCCGTGTGATCCCGCCGTCGAGACGCGAGAGGCCACCGTCAAGGGCCGCGAGCCCACTATCGAGGCGTCCTGACCGAGCTTCCCATTCCTCCTGCGCGTTGTCCAGGGCGGTTCGCTCGCGCGTCCAGTCGGCCTGCATCACCGACCACTGCCCCGCGATCGTGCGGGTCCAGGCCGTCAGGGCACTAGGCGGCTGCGCGTCTTTCACCGCACCATCGTCGGCGTCGATCAGCGTGGCGTCCGAGTCTGCGCTAGTGTCGCTGTCCGTGTTTGACTCGACGCTCGCAGTTTCGTTCTCCTCGACTGTGGACGCCGCAGCCCGCGTCTGCGACCGGTCGAGCAGGCCCTCGAGGCTGCGAACCTTATCCTCGAGATCGCGGATGGTCCCCTGCGCACTCGCGTGCTGCYTTTCGAGAGTGGTCGTGAGGGCCAGGACCGCACCGACCTGCGCTGCGAGACGTTCAACCTGGGCATGGACGTCGGCGGTGGTAACAGAGGATGTTGACGCAGCGGTAGGTGGCATCGAAACCGCGGGCGATGTCGAAGCCGGATGCGATGGGCCATGAACAGCGGCGCCGGAACTCGAAGTCGACAGTGGACTCCCCGCACTACGTCGCTCGCGCGCACCCATCCCCAAGCCGATTCCCAGACCAAGAAGCGACGGCTCAGGCGTCCGCGGGCGACCGTCGCCGAGGTTCTCCGCACGGCGGCGTTCCTGCTCGTCCGTTCTCTTCCAAACACGAACACTAAGTGGGGGATAAATGGAGTATCCAGACGCACCTGGGTGCTTTCGCGCATATAATGAAGTCTGCATTAAGTGATAGCGAGTAAAAAGCAGATGATGGAAACAGCTGCGGGGGCAGACATCTAGGGATCCCTGTGGAAGACCCGTATCATATTCGCCTAGCCGACAGCTCGCGAAAACGGACAATCTTCCCTGAAAAATAAATGAATGAATGATTCAGTCACTGATCGAGAAGAGTGAATTAAGATTCGGTCTTAAGATTCGGTCTTGCACAGAGGACACGGTGTTTTTATTGCTACAGATGCGCGCGCGCCACAACAACACGGAGAGATAATAATGACCCCTTGCACGCACGACGTGAATAGCACGTCCGCCGTGAATACAGGGGCCAAGATATTCACGTTTCCAGCCTGTGATGGTGTGTGCGGCGGCCCAATGACAATTTTTTGAGCGGTAATAGTCGCGCAGTGGTGGTATGAGAGAGATAGCCACGTTGTCGGGACCGTGGACAGACATGTGGATGGGATATGCCCGATCAGGCGTCAGTGATCCCGGACGTGGACCTAGTGGATTTGTATTTTCATTATACCTACTGTATTTTATCTGATATATATTAAATTTTACGGTCTCTCCTATCACTCGGAATTCATAATAGACTTACGGCCTATACGAAAGGTAGCGACATATTTTCAGGAGACAAGAATAATAGTGTCGTCAGACTACAATGGTCTCAATGCCTTATGTAGCTACATACCAGCATGTCTACGCACGCATCACTCACTCGTGTACTTCTCCACCTACCATACACTGACCTTCACGCAGCATACGCACCTCTCACTCACCTACACGCATCACTCACGCATTCTCACTGACTTTCGCGCACCCATTGACGGCACCCTGCCTTTTACATGTGCGCTCCCCCCGGTCGTGTGATGATGTAGTGGTGGTTGTCCCATAGTTAGATACTGGGCTGTATTCGACAATATTAACAAACTCACTTCGGTGTGCTTCCGTGCTGACGGGCGTCCGTATTGCCGCAGTCACGGTGTTGAACTATCAAGCGCAAAAAGTATCAGAACATGTGGCGCCTGATCACACCCACGACTCACGCTAGCGCCCCATGTGGACGGGTCTGAATTCTCCAACGCCTAGCTGTTTAAAACTACACTAAAAAAACTACCTGTGGATACCAAGTCAAACGACACGTCAAGCGTAAGCAGACAAATCACTCACAAATCATCCCGCAGGATCGCGGGGAACGCCTCTTCCAACGTTTTCCCCTTCCACTTCGAACGCCTCTCGAGCCGCCATGGCAGAAAGCTGCCCACACCGTCGAGGTCGACGTGCAGGCCGCCGAGGTAACGGCCATCTCCGCCTGGGACGGCGTTGAACAGCCTCGCCGTCCAGTTGGGATGGGTCGCGAGGGACGGATGACTTTGGCACGGTCGAATGCAAAGAAACAAATAAATTACAGAAAGAACTCACGCTACGACGACGTCGACGACGGCACAATTGATTTTGCCCGCCTCTTGGGCCACGCCGGAGACCATGAGCCGTTTGAGCTCCGGGGAGGAGATTTGAATTTTGCGCGAATATTGCTTGAGAATCGAGTACCTCGACATTCCTACAAACGCAGACGACGTTAGTTGCGCGCTACGAAGAAATGCAAGGGATACTCAGCTGATGAGACGCGTCTTGTACGCGTGAAGGAAAGCGTTTGGCGCAGGCGGGCACCCTTTTAGAACAGCCGCCGGCGTTTGCCGTGACGGCCGGCTCGCGCCAACAGCGACGCGCTTAAAATAGGCGTTGGTATCAGGCGCCCTAAATAAGCGCCCGCAGGTCGGTCCCCGACTGCAAGTGGTACTGGCGGACTATGCGATGTGGGCACGATCGAGGGGCGGGTTCACAAGTGCTGAGCGGAGGAGGTATGCAACAGCAACGCAATATTGTGTCTGAGGGGCGGGGTGGGTCGACGGGGTGGGTCGACAGAGTCCGAGGGGAGCGCGGTCAGCGGCGAGCGCGTGCGACAATGGGAGTGGGAGGGGCGTGAGGTAGACGGCGGAGCGGTGGGGAAGGCGGCGGCGGCGGGCGGGTGAGAGGCGTGCGCGACGGCGTGCGCGAGAGGCGGGCCGTGGATGGAGGCGAGCGCGGGCGGGGCGGAGCGGGACGGCGGCGAGGGGAGCATGGGCAACGGCGGTGGGGCCGACGACGGTGTTGAGGGCGGCGGCAGGCGGGGAAGACGTATGCGGGACGGCGTTTGGTAGCGGCGGGCCGCGGACTGCGGTGCGCGCGGAGCGAGGGGTGCGCGGGCGGCGGCGAGCGCGTGCGGCGATGAAGGGAGGCCGCGGGCGACGCCGGGAAGGTGGAACGGCGGCGGCGGGCGAGGCTGTGCGGGACGGCGGCGAGGGGGGACAGTGCGACGGCGGCGAGGCGTTCTGGGTGTTGGGGAGGACGGCGGTGAGGGGAACGGCGGCGGTGGGCGGGACGGGACGGCGGCGGCGGGATGGGATGGCGGCGGCGAGGGGGACGGGTGGGACAGCGGCGAGAAGGACGGCGGCGGGCGCGGCGGCAGCGAGGTGGGCAGCGGCGGCGAGGGGGACGGGACGGCGGCGGTGAGGGCGACGGGTGCGACGGCGGTGGCGAGGTGGGCAGCGGCGTCGAGAGCGAGTGCGCCGGGCGCGGCGGCGAGGGGGCGCGACGGCGGCGAAGGGTCGTGGGCGTCGAGGGGGACGGCGACGGCGAGGGAAATGGTGGAAAGCAGGATGTGGGGGGTGGTGGGCATCGTGAAGAACGTCGGCGGCGAGGCGGGACGGCGGTGCAGAGAGCAGCAGCGCCGCATATATGCACATATATACTGCGCGCCATTGCTGTGCGCACGTCCCCGATGACGTCGAGCAGGGGCCGACAACCTCTGGAGGTCGGCCAAGGGACCTCTGGAGGTCTACCCCGCCTACTGAAAAATAAACATATGATATAAAAAGACTTACCGTTTATGAGGAGCGACGACCTCGAGGGACCTCCAGCCGCGGGTGGCTTTTCTTTGTAAAATCCATAACTCCCGTGGATGTTTAGATAAAAAAAAATTTGGATTTTTATGTTTTCGAGGTCGAGGAACCCGAATCTGCCATCAAAACATAAAATATTTTCTCACGCCTTCGGGGGCGGATTGGGCCTGTAAATGCGTGCGAAGATATTCACGCGTCCGGGGAGCACCGAATCCGGAGGATAGCACGCGCGGTAGCACACGGATGAGCTCTGGAGTACAAACATATCAGCGAGGTGTGCACGGGAATCGGCACACTCCGCAGATGCTGGGCCGAAGTCCATCCGTGCGCGAGCGCGGAGCGTTATGTAGGAATCATAACACAAGGGCGATAATTAGGAAGGTTTACAGCTCGGCACAGGCGCGGGCAGGGTGATGAGTGCGAATGTGGCGATTAGTCGAGGGGGCGGCACATTTCTGGGAAGAGTCAGAAAAACAAAGGGAAAATATGACGAGTTACTAACTTTTGTAACGCATACCAGCCCATTCCGATCTCCCGCGCGCCCCACGTACACCCCAAGACGTTTCCGCTCGAGTGCCGGTCGTGTCCATCCCCATGCCTTCTCGATGCTCATATACATCGCGTTCAGATAATCGTGAGTATTGACGCAATGAGCGACAGAATGTGCGCACCCATGTCTGTGTCTACGCCCCAGGCGCGAGCAGGAAGCAGACCGGAAGAGAAAAACAGGTACGATTAGCACATTACTGCGCAGCAGAGAAATGTGATTGACTGACCAAGCGACGCATTCGCAATGTTAATCTTCCGCGATCCAGTTCGGGGCGCCATTATTCACGCCGTATGACGTGTACTCCACGGGCGCGGCGAGGGTGTGCATGGTGCTCGCGGTTGCGAGCCGATGAGTATGCTGACACCACGAATTCGCATGGACCGGCACGCGGACGGGAAGCTGGTTAGTTAGGGCCTTGTAGCGAAGGGACACATTCAGCAGAGAACGCACGGGAGGGAGGGGTACAGGGACACCGACTCATGATCGGGAGACGCACCACGGCGGAATGGGGACAGGGCACTCTGCAGGCATGGAGGCCAGTACGATCGATCGGCGTAGAGAGAGCCGCGACCGGTGGGCAAGCCGGGCGGGGAGCGGGGGACAGCAGATAGAATGCGAGTGCCAGATCTGTAAGGGAAACGGATGATAAGTCTCTGTTCAAATAACGAGAAGCGCACCTTGGCACCCTGATATCTGCCTTTCTGCCTTTCACGCGTGGATTGAGAGTGGACGATATCAGACGACATAACACAGAACATGGACAGAAATTTCGTTGGAAGAGTGAGGGGGGAGGGGAGCAGGGTTATAGGGCGAATGTGAGGTGGGCCAGCGCGAGTGGGTGTGGTTGGAAAAGGACGGCATCCAGCCAAGATGACACCACACGTTCATAACACCTTATATCCATGACGCGCGCGGGCACGAAGCCGCGAATCCGACGCCCTCGCGGATAAGAATATACCATAGCGCGTATGGTGTCGACGGGCTGCAGCCCACATCCTGTGGTGGGGGAAATGTGTTCGACGCTGAGCTCATGTGGCGCCACATCTTGATGCGAGGACCCCAGCCCACGGTCGCGTGACCGCGCCGACGCGCCGAAACGCACCCCACACACGCACACCGAGCGCACGCGCACTGTACGTTCGTCCGGCGCCTAGTCCCTGCACAGCACACGCGCCACGAGTCACATTAATCAAAGAGAATTCCTAGATCACCGCATGCCAGCGTCGACGCGCACGTGCCGCTGCGGTCGTCACATACAACGAACGGCACGAGACACACCTCGATCCCGGCGATTCTGTGCTGCATCGCAGCGCTGGGATTCATTGTAGGCGTGGAGAAAGCGCCGAGGTCGCGGTACCAGCAGCGCGCCGTGTACAGTGCACAAGCCATCGCCAGCAACGTGTTAGCCCACAATGTAATATCCCCTGCGTAGAACGCAGGGCACGTCAATGTGTCATCGCGTAGGGGATAAGACGCTGTAACGCTCCGCGCCGGCGCTGACATGAGTTGCACTCAGTTACGCGGGGAATTAATGGAATACGGCGTCACAGCAAATCAAGTCCGTTGGGAATTCGATGATATGCAGAAAAGGGCGCACCAGGTGATGTTTCCTGAAGAGCGTGGGCTTTGTGATTGTCCGACAGACGAAGAAGGGACAGGGGATATCGCGGGAGCGGCTACATGGCGGGAGTAGAGCTGAAGCGCGCACCGAAAATGTAGAAGTTTTTTGCCCAGCGTCCGAGGGAGCCGTTTTCCCAGGCTGACGATGATGAAGCTTTTGTAGGATGAAATCTGCATTGAGCGTTAGCGAGTGCAAAGTGGATAAGGGAGACAGCTGCGGGGACAGACATCTCGCGACCATTACGGAAGACCCGTATGATATGCGCCTGGAATATGCACCGACAGCGAAAATGGACATTCACTGAGATTCGGCCTTGCACAGCAGACGCAACGTTTTTCCTGATATGGATGCGCGCGCACCACATTAACTGGAGCTCATCATTATGACCCCTTTCACGCACGGTGTGGATAGCACGTCTGCCGCGAATCCGGGGGCCAAGGTATTTACGTAGCTTTCCTGTAATGTTGTGCGTGGCGCCCCAATGAGGAGATTTTGAGAGGCGATGGGGCTGCGATAGTCACGCAGCAGCCTGGACTAGCAGACTATGCGCAGACGTGTGGACGGGATATAAGTAGCAGATTCATAGACGCACCAGAAAGAGAGGGACCCGGTTAGGACATGGGGCAACGGCGACGCACACTGGAGCCTGCGATAATGTCGACGCACGATAAGTGGTGCCGGATGGACGGGAAAGAAATATTGTGGACTCACGATGTGAAGGTGCGCTGCAGATGGATCATTATTCGCGGGAGCTGTGAACGCTGAGCGTCGAATGTTAAACGCTCAGATGTTGGGGATTGGCAACATTGTTGAAGGAACGACGTCGGAGCGTAATAAGGGGGAGTTACATGATACGATTACAATAGGGAGTTGACTGGTAAGTATAACTGATGTGCTTTACACAATTTGATGAAAAGTATGACAGTGAATAATGCGGAGGTAGGATTAGGAAGCAGTTGACGATATCCATTCAGTAGGTACTCTGGCGGCTGAGCGGGGGCCGTGTTGTCAAATTAACCGTCCTGGGAAATATTCCCAGCTCTGACAGACCGCACATGGCTGCGTGCGAAGCGAACTTCACCGTCTCCAAGGTGGAGATGATTGTGTACGCCTGCCCCGGAACCAGGTTCTCCCAGTCTGTGTTGTGCACTGACCTCGACGCGCACACAGCAGGTCCACGATGGTGGGTCGCTTTCTTGCATCCGGATTGCAGTCGAATGGCGGCGGTTCATGAAATCCTGGGGCCGCGACTGACAGACGTGCATGGCTCGACGAGTACTGCACCACGCGAGAGCTCAAAAATACTCTGCTCCTCCCTTTCTACGCGGAATGCGCCAATCGGCGACTGGCGGTGGATTCCAAGGGGCGCCGACGGCCCGGTATTCTGAGTCGACCTGCGTTGCATATCAATAGCTGACAATTTTCTTGAAAGCACGTTCCACGTACCAGGGTTCCATGCACCGGATACTACTGTAGGTGGCAAAAATGAGATGTCATATACCTTGCTCAGACCATTGGGGCATCGCCGGTCTACATGTCGACTGACTTCAACAAACACTCTAGAATCTGTACGAAAACACCATCAGTATACGCCAGATGAAGAAAACCAGTGGTAATAATTACATTACGTTCCAGGTGGGTTCAATCAAGTAGCATGCTTGGGCTGGGTCTCTGAGGAGGTCTTTTAGACGGTGTGAGCTGATTTTTGAGAAGCGATTTTTGGGAATGGATTTCAAACGATAATTTGTCGCTGTATTTATATGAGAAGGACTCTGGGCCACGTCTGGCGAATACGGCAAGCGAATTTGTGGCTGAAGCATGGCCAACGGCCATAATGGCTGAGAAGCATTACATCGCTTGCCATGTCCAAAGAATTTCAATGGGCCGTAAAATTTAGGACACGGCCGAGGTGGCCTTTCTTCGCTCGAAATGGCCATAATAAAAATTTCATTTGATTTAATAATTTAAATCTGAATTCCTTCAAACTTCCTTGCGATGTGGCTTGGGCTTGGTCTACGCGTACCGGTGTCCAAAAGATCTGGATCTGTGCTTAAAACGTGCAGCACCAATACATGTCTGCCTAAATACTACCGTACAAATGCGCAGTCTAAACGCTCAAGCGCTCAGGACAGCGCTCGTTGATCCTAATTATAGATTTAGGTATCGCATACCTGGAACTTGAGAACACGATTCGCCGTCGAAAGCCATTGTGTTATGCAACTCAAGTTCGGCATCACCAAGCTTGTGTACCAGTAAAATTCGCCTATCTTGTTGAGCTTCCGGCCAAGCAGTCTTCCCTGCGTGTTGCAGTGCGATCAACTGCGGTGAGAAATCATCATCAAATGCGTGGCGTACACCTTCTGTGAACGTGCGACGGAAGTCGAATATGCATATATCCATGCCCTTCATCCCCCACAAGCGCGGACCATCAAAAATTGGTGCGCATACACAATCTCAAGGCCAGCAGACGGACATCATCCTTGTTAATCTGCTGCGGATATGGCTGCATGAGCATATATCCGCGCGCGTGGCCCGTCGATATGGTCTCGCATACGTGCGGGAGTAAGATGTAACGCACAGATCCGCAGCAGCGAGACCAGATTGTGGTGTACGGCCTCGACCTGGTGCTCTCAGTCTGTACAAGAAAAATGAGGCATTGAATAGGGGCGGACCAGGAGGAAACATTAGAAAGGTAGAAAATACAGAGAAATAGAGATGAGTCATATGTGAGAGAGCCCGACAACGGAGGATGTCTCATACAACGTGAAGTCAGGCGGAGCGCGTCAGAGATGGTGTACGCCTACTCACTTATCCTGGGGCGCCCGACAAGAAACCAATGCATCGGGCGCACGCCCAAGGTGAGATATAAGTCGAGCCCACGCCTCTGTGTGCTTTACCACATCGCGAATAAGCCATGTCGGCACATGAGTCCCATAGCGCAGCAGTCCATGCGCCACACGGTGCGCTCGTTGGACCATATGCATCGACCCGACGGGCGAGCAGATAGCGATGGATGCAATTCCGTGATAATTCTAAGCTGTCCGGAGCAGCTGCGATAGGAATATTAACGCTTGGTACAGAGCTGGCCCATGGTTGAGCAACGGGTGCGAATAGTCCATGCGCGCCGGAAGAAATCAGGCTATAATAGACAAGCGAGAGGAAACGAAAATCAGGGAAATGCACACGTATGTAGTGCTGCAGACGCACTCCGGGCGTTGGGTAGGACTTTGAGCGTGTGCGTCCGGAGCGTTCTGGAGATACGAGACGGGTGTGATGCAGTGCGCAGGCACCTCCGATGGAGAGCGATGAGAAGAGTCGCTGGCAGGGAATGATACGGATGAGCAAGATTCACCTACCCATGCGAATACGCGGACTGGAGGAGCTACGACAGGGGCTATAGAATTGGGTGGGCGCAGGGATTGGTAGAATTAAGTAATGAGACACACCTGGCGGCGGAGGGCACCGTGCAACGTTGGGAGGGCCGGGACCTGGAAGGAGACGCAATTAGTGGCCTTTCATCGAGAAAACAGCGCGCACCTTGTTATTGCAGCAAAGTCCTGAGGGTGCGAATCCGATGAAGTAGCGCAGATCATGGTGGGCGGCGTACTGTGTGAGCAGAACGACGCGTTCACGGATAAAATCAAGTACATAGAACGGGGGAAAAGAACCCAAAAGCACAGATGTGTATGCACACCACACCAACACGACACCACTCAGGTTACTACATATCCCCTTGCACGCACGGCATGAGTAGCGCGTCCGTTGGTCCGGTATAACATCATTTTCCATTAAATAATTGAAGTAGTAGTCCAGTTGATGTACAGTCTATATAGCTGCATGCTTTGTTGTGTGCTTTCTATGAAAACCATAGATTTTAATGTGTACACTTGGTAAATTTCACAGGTTTTGTAGCGAATGCTTACAATGGAGGCCTCTCTCTCCGTCTGCTTCGCGCACACGCGCACATCTCCCCCTTCCTTCCTCCGCTCCTCAGCACGCCCTTCCCCACCCGCTTCAACCCGTTTCTTTCCCTCATCCACGCATCTTAAACTCGCTGACAGCTCTATCTACCCCGCATTTCTTGGTGTTGGCGGGAGGTACACGGAGGACAGATCCGACAGAAACGTGAAGTCGGCGGCCATGATACAAAAGGAGCGATGAGAGAAGAGTGTTCTCAAGCGTTCTGGTCCGAGGAATGTGCGAGCTGGGGGAGCGGTGGACGGGCACGGAGGATGCCATGAGAGCATGCTAGTGGGAAGAAGTGCGAAGGCGGAAGCGGTGGTAGTCGCACAGCTCGACCGCTTGTAGAACGAAGCGTGTGGGGGACCCGTGGGCGTAGGCGTAGTGGAGGGTGGCTTAGCTGCGGTGGTTACGACGGGAAGCGGTGGACATATTATCGAGGGGAGCTGGTTTCGCCTGGTGTCGAGCGCGAAGAGAGCATGCGCGAGGCAGGTCCGGGTGCCTGGCATTGGATCAGGCGCCACGACGAAGAGGAAATGCGTCAGGTGAGCATCATCAGGAGAGCTCTGCAGAATGACCAAGGCGCCGAGGTACGCCTCCGAGAACAATTAGAGGTGATTAGGTGCATTAGCGAGGACAGCCTGAACGCTGCAGAACCTTGTGGGATCAGGTCAGCGGGGCAGCCGACAAAGGGCGCGAAAAAATGTACCTAGAGCGCCGACGTGGGCGGTCTGCGAAGCGGGGACACTGGAAAGAGTGGCGAACATGGGTTTGGGGGTAAGCGATGATCTTCATCGTGGTTGATGAGGCTGAACGTCCCTCCGCTACTTTTAGCTGACCGCGCCTGCCCCACCGCCGCGGTTCCTTCCCTGGACGCAAATTCCAGTTTTTGGCAGAAATAAACGGGGTGATATATCGCCCTCAGACCAGTAGACACGTTGGTGATCTCCGACTTTTCACTTTTCACTTTTGCTCAAAACGTCGCCTGCGCAACTGGCTGGACGCAAGTCTACCTCGTCATTTCTCCGCTCGATGTCCACTCGCTACCGCACAGGACCAACGAATAAACGCACGCACGCATTTGGTAGTCAGAATAGTGGCAAACCAGTCCCAAGCGCCGCGCCGTGCGGACTCGCAGATGCCTCAGCTGCCTCAGCGTATACACGGGCAGATCACGTCGTAATCGCACGCACGCAGATTTCGTTCGCACGTGTTCGCTCAACGATGTGTAAGAGCTGACGAGCGATGGAATCGCGAGCGGCGAGAGGCAGGCGGTCAAAGCTTCAACTGCGGAGCGTATTTTCCAGGTGGTGGCTTCGCGGCAGCAGATCGGCGCTTGCAAAAAATATTGGAGTGCGAGCCTGAGGGTGTTGAGGGCGCTGGTGGCAAATACGTGATCTATGTCGAAAGAGAAAAGCGAGGTGGTGGTAGGTGGAATACAAGGACGCGATAAATCGCGGCGTTGGGAACTTCGGGCCCTGGTGACGAGGCGACAGCCGGACATGCAACGGCGGGTTAGAGGCCCCTGAAAGGCATTTTCTGCGCGGAACCAAAACATCTGCGGTGCTAGAAGCGGGTGTATGGATAATGGCACATGGAGTGGGTCCTGCTTGATAGAATGTAGGTGGACGGAGAAAGGGGTGGAAGCCTGCATGTGAGCCTGCGTAAGCACGTGTAAGAGGAGGGCGCAATGGTGGTGTACACACCCAGCGCGGCGACATAGGAGGTGTCTGCAGATGAGGTAAAGCCATGGAACGCAGATTCAGAGAAATGGGTCTACGGCGGGCGAGAAGGGACGAAGAGGAGATTCTGGAGACGGAAGGGTATGTTGTGCGGGCGCCGCGGTGGGAGGAGGAAGGTCCGGGTATAACTGGTGATATATACGAGCTCGGACAGCGGGAGAGGGGCACGGAGGGCGACCGGCGAAGTGGAGGTTCGCTGGAACGAGATACTGAAGGAACGTGGCTGGATAGTCCCGTGAGGCGGTGGCGGGGAGACGGTTCGGGGTTCGGCGGAGGGATGGGCCGGAGGGCAGGTGTAGAGGGCGGCGTTGACACCTACGCAGGTCAGCGAGGGGAAGAGGGAGAAGCAGAGGGCGTACTTAAAGTGCGAGAAGTAGTATCTGCCGACCCCAGTGCGCGGAATGCGCAGAAGACAGGGCCGGCAGGGTGTATGTGAGGACTAGGTGCGATCCACAGCGACCTATAGAGCGGATCTGGCTGCTTCCTGGACGCGTGTGCGATGCGAGGATGAGGCTGGTGCCTGTGAAGAGCGATCAGATCAGCGAGACCGACGGAATGCTGGGACGGACGCACCTGTAGGCTAGAGGTATGGCGCGAGAAGCGTTGGAGACGCATGAGAACACTGGAGAGAGAATCTGAGATGGCGTTTGGGGCTGTGCCCACTGGCAATACGGAGCAGCAGAGGCTGAGCGTCATCGTGGTTGATGAACAAGCCTTCGCGCGAACGGCGTGGGATTGGCGAATTTCTATTTTTTGTTCGCATCAAGGCCAGCCTGCTGCTCGCATTTCATGACGAAAAAAATACCCCGCAATGGCCATGAATAGGCAAACAACTGGGTATAGCCATGTCGTCCTTTATTTCAGGTGCACGCGCATCCAGTGTCGGCACTCAGGCAGGTTCAATCCTGCTCGATGTCTGGGATCTTTTCAGCTCACGCAGTTCGCGTCCCAACTATATAAATTCATTTTTTTAATCCGCGCCTCAAGGTAATTTTCAAATTTTTCATAAAAATAAAGCCTCATCGAACTTGGCATGTACTAAACATACCACGCAGAAAATTACGCCACGGAGTTCGATATCAGCGCCTTTGCATCGATCGGCCTCATTGCTTCCTCACGACCTCACTACGTACGAGTCTGAATCTGGCACCGTTTCTTTCTTTACAAAATCGCACGAAAATACCAGAGGAGACTCGGCGCGAAAACCTGGTCCTCGAATAGCGTAAATTTGAAACTCTTTCATCGAGTTCTTCTCTCTGGAGAAGGGTACCTTTTCCCCTCTAATCTCTAATAAAGCCGCCATTCTCTGATTGTCACGCCCTCCAGAGTCCACATAGGCTAATAGCTCATACATACATACACTCTTAATGTCGTCGCTCCGTTCATCATGCCACGCCGGGCGCTAGTCGACAACGCAGAGTGAACCGTGAATGGCGTTGGTAGGAGCGTCGCGCAGCTCGTATATATTAGCAGATTTGGGTATGCAGATCTCGAGAGCGGCGGCGTAGCAAGCTATGAGATTTGTATTGTGAAGTAATGAGGCTGTACGCGGAGGACTACGGGAGATCAGAGAGGGTGACTAGGGATAGCAACATACGCACTTGAAGCAAAGGACGCGATATATACAATCTTCGTGGACACGGCTTATGGCCCACGGTGTACTCAGTCACTCGAATACCGCGCATCGCCGAGGACCGCAGATGCAGACGGGACGGCGAAATAGGCTGAGTTCGAGAGACCTACTCACCTCAAGCATCAGTATAGCTGAGAGGTGCGTGTTCGAGAGAACTAACCAGAACCCGAAGCGAGAGCACTCGTGAGGCGGCGTCGCGGGCGAAAACGCATAGGCATCGAAGTCTTCAGACGCATAGAGGGCGTCATGGATGGTGCAAGCCGTACGAGAGCGCAGATCGTATGTCGGTGTGCGTAGAGGTCCCGCAGAGCGCCCAACGACGTCAGGAGAATGGTTCCCTACGCGGATGCGGACGACGAAGCTTCGTGATCGTCTCCTGCAAACATCATGGTGATCATGCCAAGTCACAGATTACGACCTACATACCCAGCATCCTCTACAACTGTTGACCCCCAAAATGCTTCGATGTACAAGCGCTCAAGAGAGATGTAACGCCCATTTCAGAACACGAAGGCTGGTTCGAGGGACCTAATTGCCGATGATGTGAATATTTGACTTCAGCCTTCAGGATGCGTAGCGTAGGCCGGCGTCGTCCTGGTTGGCGTCTGCCTGTGGTACATTCAATTCGTCATCTAGAAAGTTGCAACGGCGAGCATTCCGGAATCGCGAAGGTGACGGGTGACTCCCAGCGATGCGAAATGGCGGTACCAGGGTCCGCCGCATGTGGTTGACGGAACACAGACGCGGCTCTAGCGGCAGGCAGCGGTGCTGGAGGCGACAGCCGCGATGTTGGACAGGGGGAGTGAAGGAGTCGTGTTGGGTACGATTCCGAGGGGCTGCTGAAGGACGGCATGGATCCTGTGAGTATCAGCGAGGAATCAGGAAAAAAGCGAGCGAGACGGTGGGCAGGCATGAGAATGAACAAAGGATCGAGATCCGTAGGCAGGGATCGAAAGAGAGCCGATATCGAGGGATCAGAGAGGATCGGGGGAGACGGGGGTGTGGGCCTCGCGAATATTGCAGGTACTGGCACATTATGATCATTTGGGGACACAGATCTCGAGAAATTAACCAGCGTTACCGAGGTAGGTCAGGTAGGTCCGGGCGACAGCGGCGTGGAGTTGAGGTCCATGATGGAGGACGCTCTATGTTCATGTGAAGGGGAGTGGGATGCTTTTAAAGGCTGTGCGGAGTCAAACGGGAGATCAGTGGGGGCTACGACAGACAGTAGCAAACGGACCTAGGGCAAGGGAGACAATATAGACGACGCAACGTGGTGCAAAGGAAACGCGAATTGCAAGAGAGAAAGTTCTGAGAAACTGGTGATAAGGTGCTCCTGGAAGTGTGTTAGAGAGCGGGTCCGGCGGTTTCTTCTATGTGTGCGACGCAGAGGGCGAAGAGGAGCCAAACACCTGGGGGGATGAGGTCAGCAAATAGGATGGAGGAGGGACGGAGGGGCTGGGAAGGACGCACGAAGAGACACAATGTAAAAAGTGAAAGAGGCTCGCTATGTCAGAAGAGTGTGAAGAACAAAGTTGGAGCCTGGCGTAGTCCAGCGTGAACAAGGCAACGACGCCGCGGTCATGACGCCGCCCGTGAGAACAACGCGACCCGCCGCCTTTCCATTTGGGGTCCTTTTTTGCCGATACTTATGATCGACCCGCACAATGTGCAGGTCGGTCAATTGTAGTCGACGGTGCACGCAGGCGATTTGTAGAGAATCAATTTTGTTCTTGGTGTTTGCATTATTGAAGTTAACACACACTGACAGTTTTATCATATGCATTAAACCCTGCAATGCACGCATGCCGAACTCCCTATGATCTCGTACAAAGAGCCTATGTTAGCATTCATCTCTGTATAAAAAATAAACGTATACGACTGGGAGGGCCCTCCTGCGCTTGTACTGGTGCTCACATGAGATAGATCCACGCCGCCGCATTGTAAATGTCATTGTATTTAGCGTCCACCTCAAAGCTCGCAGTGGAATGTCGTGCATACTACGCTCTTTGCCCATGCTGAGGCTTCTACGAATCTATCAGCTAGCAAGCGCTGGCTGTTGGATGCAAGCTCACCATCTTCCGCGTCGTCTCAGTCAACATTGGTCTCTATGACTTGAAAAGCGGCCTCACCGCGCGCGGCTTTGATGAATGCGACCGTGGGCCTATCCTATCGAGCATCGCAGAGCGTAAGCGCACGGTGAATATCCCGCCCAAATTGGGAGAAATATGGAAATGGTACGTTCATTGACCGTTTCAAGTCCAGGTAAATCGCGCCCACGCTCGTATCGTCCTCATATTCAAGCTTCATCTGGTAGCGATGTCTCCGGTACTGAGACGTAACGTGTATATTGCCCTGCAGGTCAACGACGGTGACGTCAGGCTGCAGTGCTCTCTGAAATGCCATGGCAGCATCGTCGGGCACGGCCTGTTTCCATTCACCATTTTGGCGACCCGGATCATATACGTTAAGCATCCCGCGGATGCCAGTCGCGTGCTTCTAGACTGACTGAACTGCTGAAGAAATCAGGGGGATCTGCGCCTCGTGTGCATCAGCATGCGCAGCAGATCCATACAGGGAGCAAACTCACCGACATCCGCAGATTGACAATGCCAGAGCCTCCGTGCAACAAAGTTGAGGGCAGAAACGGCCATGTATCTCCGATTTTGAGTGCACAGAGCGGGCTGCGGATGATCGAGGTGGTGGTGGCTGAGCCAGCCAATCGAGGTACGAAAAAAATAGAGCGCGGGCCGACGTCATTCGTGGTACAGGCAGCGCGGACGTGAATGATGCGGCGTTGGAAGCGCGAGATAGGCCTGAAGATGAGAGGTGTTCGCTACCTGGACGAGAGGAGGGGACGGAGGGCTGTTTTTCAGTGAGAAGGCGGGGCATGCATGGCCGGTCAGCGAGCACGCAAAAACGATCCTGAGCACAGCAGCGGCAGCGCAGGGGGAACTTTGCGCACTGCGGCGCGCACGTGGGTTTGAATCGCGGAAAGGCTGTGTTTATGAAGCTTGCGGCGGGGGTACATGGAAGGCGATGGTGTAGGCCATGTTGCGGTGTGAAGGGTATGGGAGACGAGCGTAAGAAGGCGTGAGGGGCAGCGTGGCTACCTACGCGCGTCAGCGGGCGTTACAACGGGCAGTGGGAAGCGTACCTAGAGCGGGAGGCTCAGGGAGGTCCCGTGCGCTTGGCATCGCGATGTAGAAGAGGGCCATGGCGGCAGGCGCAGCTGCAGAGCGAGCGCTGCCGAATGTATATGAACGCGGTTCCGGTGATCAGGCGCCTGAGCGATGGAACGCGGAGGGAGGCTGCGAGGATCAAGTCAGCGGCGCTACGGAGGGCGGGGACAGGATTACGTCCAACAAAAGCATCGTCGGGGGCGGCTTCTGCGGTGCGTGTGACGTGTCACACGAGAGATAGAATTTCCGCGGTGGGTCAGAACCGGAGCCGGGGAGCCCAGACGGCGTGCGAACGCGAACGTCGTGCGCAGCAATCAGCGAAAGTCTATTTTTAGCAGAATCTGTTTTTACCTAAGATCGATTGTCATCTGTTATTTGGTCTGAGAAGGAGACTATATTCATCTCCCGTGGTCCCGCGTGTCGCTCACTCATGCAGGATGTCCGCGCGCAGTACTATCACCCCTCTGCCTCCTCTGCCCTCTCCCTCCGCTCTTTGGCCCGCGTCGTGTCGCGCGCACTACGCGACTACACAATCCAGCGTAACTCAGACTCTCCGTCGCCGAAGCGCCCATCTCACTCAGCTACTTCCCGCCTACCGCGTTCCTCAAGGATCACCTGCACATGCATACGGTATCCACCTCGCCCCTGAACGCGATACCTCCACGCCCCTCGCTTGCTATTCCGGCTCCTCCGTCGCACCCGGCACGTCATTCTCTTTCACAATCCACCCGCTCATCCACGTACTCTCCTCAGTCAACGATCCCTATGCACTGCGCCACGCGCCGCACTTTCCCTCCACCCGCCTCGACGCATTCCCCCTCCCTCCACTCCTCTACCCATGTCGCGCACCACACACGGTCACGATCCAGTGTACCTCAGATGCTGCTCCGACGCAGCTCCCGACTTCCTCATCCACCCTCCATTCTCCCTCCTTTGCTCTCACGTCTCTCGGCTTTATGACTCCGCCGCCTTACTCGCTCCTGTGTCCAAAAATTCCTTGCTCCATCCCAGGCCCACCTTCCAAACACAGGCAGCTGCATACAACTCCTGCACATCGCTTGCTTACTTGCCCGCCTGTCGCATGTCGTCCACCTCTTCGCTCCCGCGTTCCATACCGCACTCACGCGCCACGCTTAATGTTAGCCCTCGTCCCTCCCTCTGCCCTCCGCATGCCCTTCCCCTCCGCTTTCGGCCCGTGCATGATGCACATACGCAACCCCCACGCGTCCACCGGAATATTAATAGCACCTGTTAATGACGTACCTAATTTCTCGAGGCAGATACCAAGCATTCGGTGTTCGCAGCAGCTGGACGCGGGGACCGCTCTCGATGAGACTCACAACTTGAAAAAAGGTTCTGTGGGCATTCACGAGGAGGTCGCGGAGGGCATGTGCTCATAATCGGGCAGTGTGTCAACTTGCCAAAATCATGCGGGGCAGAAAAACTTACAGTGAGCACCTGTAAATGACGTGTTCCTGATTTCTTGACGCAGATATTCAGAGTTCGCACTTGGGGGCGGGGGTGCTCTTGCGGACACATACAGCTCAAAAAGAATTATGTGGGAATGCACGAGAAGATCGCTCAGGCCTGCGCGCGAGATCTGGCAGTACGTGCCGCTCGCGAAAATCTTGCGGTGGTAAAAAGTTATTGGCCTTTTTTTCTTGGTGCTTTGATGTTTTCGAGCATCCACTGACTGTATTCTCGTTCCCTCAGGAGCACCGCAATACGCGCGATCGAGAAAACGGTGAGTCTATTAATATATTCTGTTACATAACGACGTCCTGGCTGATTTCTCTCGACACAGATATTGTACGTGCCATGGCATACCAAGACGATTTTCAAGTTCACACACTGTTGTAAACAAAGTTTCAATACGTTCCCAATATAATTGAAATGCACATTCCACGAGCGCGAAGCAAGCGCGAAGGAGAACTGCCGCCGCGCGCGATGTCAGCACTCCGCAGATTCCAAGTGAAGTTTAGAATATTGTGTGCGTTCTCCTCCTCCCTAGCTTCCGCGTTTCGCACTAGAAAAACATCTCGCATTACGCTAGGTGAACTTTTTGGAGCTAATAATAGCGCCGGGTCTAGAGCGACAGGAACGCAACAGCGCGAGCGTCCATTGTAATGGGTCTCCGCGCGGCTTCTCTCGCACTGCACTGCAATGCCTGTGCGCGTATTTCACTAAAAACCCCCATATATGTGGATCAAGCCGTATTAATTACATGTGTGAAGTGCAGTATAAAGGCTTTAAATTTGTGGTAAGACATACCCATCCCATCTCAGCCTCTCTGCCCAATTCTCGCACAGCGCAGTGTGGCGCGGGCAGGTGCTGTCCGGCATGCGGTGTTTCTGTAGATGGAGAGCCTGTCTGCTCGGCCTAGTACATCCAATGGGCGCGTCCTCCTTTAATCGTTCGATTCAGCCGTTTCTGAGTATTCTTGGATACAGGGTCCCGCTAACACGGAACTTTGGCTGGGCTGTGTGTGCTGAAGTGGAATATTCAGCTTGGAACGCAGAGATCTCTGCATATCCATTATTTGTAAATACTCATTCTATATTTCTCTGTCTCGCTTTTTTGCATATAAAATACCTTGTATCCATTAAATTCGAGTAATAAATAACATTCTGCATATATATCTAAGCAATGCACAAGAATCCAAAGACGAAACGAGAGAAATGAGCGAAACGGAGGTACGCATATCCGCCGTTCGCTCGATTAGCGCCCGAATTCACTATCATGTCCGCCCGAAATACATATTCCATTTTCATCAACTACGTACGTATGTACATGGGACTATCTAGCTACATATAAAAGAGCCGCCAACTGACCATTAGCCCCATCCCATTCCACCTCCCTTCTCCCCTCCCCTCCTCTGCGTTCCGCTCCCTCCGCCGGCGCCCATTGTCACCTGTGCCCAGCACCGCCATACCCAGGTAAACTACGCGCTATACTGCTCTCGCAGTTCGCTAACACGCTGCTTGTCGTCGACACGCAGGCCCCGTGTGCGCCTCAGCGTACTCCCGCCATCATTGGACCCGCCGCGCGCCTTCAGGTATGTCAGCGCCGTTCGAAGTAGCGACAGGGATACTCACCTTAATTTCAGACTCTGCGCCTATCATGGCCTGCGCTCGCTGCACATCGTAGCTCGATGGTAAGACCTGCGTACCGCATGCGTTGCGCCACCTCGTCCTCGCCGTCATCCATCCGCGTTCGAGTAAGTAAATACTATGCACGAACGACGCATTCGTAGCCCTGTATCGCAGCGCGTGCTGCCAGCTACGAAGGTACGTGAGCACGCGACGCAGTTGGCACAGCACTCACCGTATCTCATCCGAACAGCAGATGCTCGAGGCTTCCGTGCTCTGATGGACGCGTGCGACGCCAAGACACAGTCGCCTGAGCGCGCGTCCCTGAAAATGGCCAAGGTAGACCCGCGTTAAGGTGAGCGCGCTGTCTCTCTCTCTCGGGCGGAGCTGCTCACGTACCTAACCAGCTCATGCAGAACAGCCGCGCCGCATCTCGAGATGCACTTGGCGCTACCCCGTATGCAGGTTGGACCTGTCGAACCAGCGAATGCGCTAGGGAATGCAGACGCCGCGCATCGATGGGTGACGCAATGCCCTGGGTCACGCATTCTGCGGTGTCAACGCACCGCTATGCGGTTTCGCGGGCGATGTTCTGGCCCTAGACATGGCAGCGGGCACGCACGAGAAGGTAAGTTTGAGTTAAACTCACCTTGACCAGGAATCCGCAGTCCATGGGCGAAGGGCAGAGCGCGGGATCCCTCGGCATGTTCTGCAGGCGCACACTTCGCATCCAAAGCCAGCATGCTCGTTCTTTATACGTGTAAGAAGCGCGTGTAAGAAGCGCGCGGTGCAGCGGGACGGCTACACATACCTTCTGAGGTAACACAACGCCGTCCTGCTCTCGCCTTGATTGGTGCAGTCGAGTCACATTGTGTGATGTCGCCGGCCACCGCGCAAAGCGCAAAGTTGTGTGATCTGCGCTGGAGGATACCCGCTGCAGAAATGTGAGCAGATTTCTCGGAGAAGTAGACAGCGTACTCACCTTGTGCGCGAGAAACGGGCGCTGGGCGAGACGGCGCTGCCTCGGGCGGTGTCAGAACGTCCCCTGCCCACCAGAACACAGCAGCGGGGCTGCTTGTGTCCCGTCTGGGCACCTCTTGGCGCGGAACGCACACCCGCAGTGTGTTGTGCTTGACAGGCGCATCCAGGTGTGATTGCGCCTGGTTAGGTGTCATCAGGTTTTGGGGTTGCGTTTCTCTGGGTAGATCGCGGTGTGTGAGCGAGCAGACGACAGGAACGGATGTTGTGAAGGAACGCACCCACCGAGCGCGGCACGCGCCTTGCGCGGGACGGATGCTTTGCAAATCAGGCAGCGAAGGTCAGCTGGAAAGGTGAGAGATATAAAGGCGAGGAATGCATAGGGCGCCCACCTTGGTCACTTCCTGGCTGTCAGAGGACGCCCGCCTCCCTCACAGGACGATGACGGCTGTGGCTGTGCACGGAGGTGTCCCCCCAACATCGTCCCCTGTCTGCGTTGCGCGCCC
The DNA here is from genome assembly GCA_000827495.1 of Hypholoma sublateritium FD-334 SS-4. Taxonomy (NCBI): domain Eukaryota; kingdom Fungi; phylum Basidiomycota; class Agaricomycetes; order Agaricales; family Strophariaceae; genus Hypholoma; species Hypholoma sublateritium. The sequence continues at coordinate 56,576 of KN817543.1, forward strand.
AGATCACCACACACGACATCAAAGGCGAGCGATCAAGCATGCACAGTCGACTTGCGTCGGCACACTGACGGATGGGTGTACTGGGCTCGTGCGGACGGCACGTTATATCGAGGGCGGGAACATGTCAAGGAGGGACCAGATGATGCGTGAAGGTAGCGGTGACGAGAGGGAGGGAGGCGGGAGGGGAGAGAGCGGCGGCACGGATGGACGGATCGGAGGAAGGAGGACCTTGGGAGCGGCTGGGACGCGCGCTGTGATTGGCTGGCGAGGGATGGGGGTGCCGACAAAAGGGAGGCGGGCCCTGTTATTTGTCGTGGACTGGCTGAGCTCTCGCGTGTACCGCCAGCCGAGAGAGGCAGGGCAGAGAATGCGCGAGCCAGCCATCTAGGCGTGTGGAAGCTGGGTGGTGATGGCGCCGCGGCATGTCTATGGCTTTATGTCCTAGGATCGTACAGGAGCGGAGAGGAACCTTCCAGCGGAGCGACGGATGGCAGGGTCAGGTTCACCTATTCCAAGATCGTCCCCGTGGGCGGGAGGCTCATGGACATCGTGGTCGACACAGAAGACGTGCGAACGTCGTCGACTGCCTTGATGCAGGTCTATTTTTAGATTATCACCCTCGTGGCTACAAGACCCAGCTCGTGATTTTTTGGTACAATTCAAAGGCTAGATGTGGTCCCCTCAGTCAGGTACAAACGCTCGAGCTCGCTCTTCTCTTGACGCTTTAGGCTCATATTTGGACTCGTGATAACTTATAGTACGGCGCTGGAAAGATCTTTCAAGATTTTTTTTTGATAGAATAAGAATAAGTAGAACAATGGAATATTAAGCATGTATAAATGGCCATTTTGAACACCTGCGCGCTCAACATATCACTGCCCCCTTGATGGAGAGGGCATATTTTGCTGATGCGCTTTTTGTTTATGTTCTTGGCCCGCTTTCACCGTATCGGGCAGCGACGTGGACATGGACAGTGTCGGCTAAATACATGGAACGCAGCGCGATACGAAGACATGCGAGATACGGAGAATAAACATAACCTTTTATGGGCACATTTCATTGTCTGCAGGACGCCAGGCTGTGGGGATGGGAGATGTTCTTTGTGCGCATGAGAGCAAGCAGGGAAGGGCGAGATCGCATGGGTGAACGGAGGTCTGGATGGGCGCAGCTCAGATTTGGTGCTTGAGTGCGGCCTGGCAGGGTGTATGGATTAGTGTGGCCAACAACGGAAGCGAGGGGCACACCTAGAGAGGCAGGCGTTTTGAGTTATGCATAGGAATATAGGAATGAGAGCCAAATGGAAAGGGGAGAGCGGTCGGAACTTAGTTGAAGAAAATGAGAGCGACGCTGGATGAAGCTTGAAGCTTTGAAGCTTGAAGCTTTGAAGCTTTGAAGCTTGAGCTTGGCCTAACACGGCCACGTGTCCCATTTTGTTTGCAGAATTACCAAGCCGTTGCTCAAAATCGGTCAGCTGAGTCGTCAGCTGAGTCCGTACCTGTTTTTTGGTGGTATGTAGGGGCATGTATCGCCGTCAGCACGGTATTATACAAGATTTTGGATTATATGTGTATCTAAATATATTCCACGTTATATAGTCTCAATTGAAAAACTACACGAGCGCGGTTTCGTACACCGCGGGAGATGCGTAAATGCGTCTGGAAAAATGAAATACCAATAACTTCTGCATACTTTTAATTCAAGTCACAAAATTTAACCGGAATTCAAGATTCTGGCATGTTTGAGAACTGTGTGAGCGCGCTCGGGGACATTGCGTAGATGTCGTCCGTGCTTGTACTTAGATAAGTATATGTGCTAACCGGTGTGTTAGTTTCCTTTATTCGCACATCATGCATCATGCCCCACTGCGCTGATATGTCTCGATGACAGCACTCGACATTCGTCCATATGCACATGCGGCTTTTTGCCGTGTCGTCGTCGTCACAGTTCCCAGCTCCCAATCTCGTCGACGGCGAACGCGCGAGGCGCTTCTGGAGCTGGATCAATGAACACGCGTGGAAGACGCCCAGGAACGACGTACTTCGGAGTCAAAGCTCTGAGCCGCCCAGTCGCTGACACCGTCGCACAGCTTTCTCCCTGGTTCTTCGGGCTGCGATCAGAAGTCAGTGCGCGTCCGACAGACGGCGAAGGGTGCGTTCTGCGCTTTGATGTGATGTAGCTGACACCGCCCTCTCAGCGAGCACCTGAGCGTTTTACACCCCATCCACCGCCGGTGAGTTCGTCGTTGTCACCAATGCTAGCGCGCTTATGTTTCTGCAGATAGATAATCGGATGAGCACCGCGGCATCATTCTCGAGGACGCGTTTCGGACATAGACGCAATCAGGATCGTCAACTGCCGTTACAGAGAGTAAGACTTACCAGGGCTTCGTCTGACGGCAGCTGGACAGGTATTCGTGCCTCGCCATACACATGCGGCTCTTCGCCGTGTCGTCGTCGTCACAAGCGGCGCTGCCCATCCGGCAGTGTACAAGCTCGTCGGCGCATCTGGTGCTGGATCAGTGAATACACGTGGACGACTCGGAGTCAAGGCTCCGCGCCACCGACTCGCTTGGCGGTATCCCTCCACATGCTCCACATGGAGGAGCTGCGGCGACGACGGTGACTATGCGTTATGAGACGGCTCTGCGACGAGCGAGTAGCCACGCGCAAGTGAAGCTCGGGGTGCGCGGCACCTATGCGTCGTCTCGGATGCAGGGCGCGTACCGCACGCTGACAGTGCTGGCACAATCACAGTGCTCCTTGTGCGTCAGAAGTCAGCATGCGTCCAGCAGACAGCGAACTTGGATAGCATTGATTAACCAGTGCTTTCTGCGCTCTGCCGTGCTGTCGTTGACTACGTCCATTTCAGCGAGGACTGATCGTGCTGTGTCCGATCCGCTGCCGCTGCAAGCGCGAAGCTGGTGTGTCTTCTGTCATCGTCGTCGCCGGCGCTAGCGGGCTTATCCTCGTGCAGACAGACGGACGAGCGCTGCGCCATAGAACACGTTGAACGCAATCAGCATTGTCGACTGCCCTTACGGATAATACGACTTCCGAGGACTTTGTGTTAAGCGACGCACCCCATCGGGAGCAATCTCCACCCCACAAGGCGCGCTGTCATGGTGGGAGTGGGTCAGTTACGAAGTGTGCAGTGAGGGTAGGGAGCGGCTCACGAGTTCAGCGTCGCGCGTGTCAGTGTTGTGCACTCGCGTTCTCGTTCGCGACGGAGCGCCTGAGGTTGTGAGTATGGTGAGTGTCGCGGACTCTCTGCGCGGTGTTATTGCTTACCTTACAATAGAACATAGACTGCGGAAATGGACCGACTCACCGCTGGGCGCGACGTCATCCTCGAGCGACCTCGCACATCCGTCAGCACCCCACAGCTGGAACACCGAATAGGCAATTCTCCTGCGTTGTCATCGACGACGCCGCGGGAGAACGGTGCCTGCGGTACGCCGAACGCCGCAGTTGAGATGGGCAGGTGGGAGGCTGCGAAGAGCGGATAGGAGGAGAGAAGGGGAAGGCGATGTTAGTGTGTAGCACAGATTCCCCTCCCTTTATACATATTTTGAAAGACTCTATACGTGCGTACCTGATATAAATGAAATATTAGTTGTTTTTTTGCATGAATTGCGTAGTGGCGAGCAGCGCGATCTGCCATCGCTGCTAGTACATCGTGCATATTCTGATATACCTATTTTCAGCCAATAGAAATAATATATACACCCAGAATTTCAATAAAATACCTTATTTGCATTTTTAACCGCTGACGGGCGCACTGCGTGTGCGTAAATGTAATTAGTGCCAGCGTGGAAGAGAATTATATGGCTGATATACCTTATTTATTCGCATTTCGCATTCGCCGTATTCAAACATCCCCAATCGAGGAGCAAAAGAAAAAGGCGACAGTCAACCAATGTTCAAGCGCGTGTGTTCGGTAGCTAGAGCGAGCCTGTAGCAGAAAATGCACTCGTTAGCGATCGCTCAACACATGGAAACCCACTTACTGGTATATCAGACACAGTTCCTAATTGAACATCACAAGTCCCGCCAAACGGCGCCCTTCGTCTAGCGGCCATCCAAATGAATGTCGAACTCGATTGGAGGTGACACAAAAACCTTCATATACATGTAGATACACAATCGCAATATACTCACGGTGACCGAATGGACAGCGAGATGGAACTACACGAGATCGCGACGACTGAAAAACCACCGGCCGCAAACAAAAACGACGAGCTGCACATTTCTCGTAAAATATGTTTAGATATGTTTAGTATTGTTCGTAAAATAGAGACATGGCTCTGAAAAGGGGTTCAGTAAGTACGTACAACAACTACGTAGTAAAGAACTCACACATTCAACCAGTAGTAATGGAACTTTCATAGGCATGAGAACGAAAAAATGATATACTAGCGACAGAAAAGCTATTGTTAGAGCTATACCACAGTAAATATAACACCACTTGCCGATTTTCCACCACAAAGAGACCAGGCGACCCAAGCAAGTATTGCCTGACTTTGACCGACTATCCGTAAGCCCATGTATTGTGATCCGAGCCGCGATTATGCGGGGCGATTCCATGTAGATACGCGATCAATCCGCAATGGACTTAGCGATATGCTCGTCTGCTTTTTTCGTCTGCAACGGGCGCCCACTGCAGGCGACACGAGCTGAATCACAAAAAAATGATGTTAGTATAACACTTGAAAGAAACGAGAAGGCCTACATTTACCACACTAAAACAGTTATATTGCCTGACCGATCGTCGTGGCATGGCGAGGACCCACTGCACATGGTCATGATACCTGGGACAGCTACCGTAGAAAAGTAGTGTTAGTACAGAATACAGAAGAAATGATTGGACTTACAGTAAGAAAAACATCGAACCTCGCGTGTTCCCGTCGCTCGTGTAGGATCGGCAGCTACTCGGACCACTATACCACAGCAGAAGAGACTCTCGTTAGCAAACACTTAACGCATAGAAACCCACTTACCGATATACCGATCGGACTTGATCAGTGATGATAGGAAACCCTTCAGTTCCGCATCACAGGTCTCGAATTGCAGGCACTGTATCAACATGTAGCCGCAGGGGCGGGGGATACACACAATGACATACTAAAAGAATATTCTGTCGCCAACGTTCCTAACACTGCCCCGAGCTCCCATCGCGCCACGGTCAGCCAGGCGCAGAAACGCGGAGACAACACAGGCAGCTAGCTGGCTGGGATAACGAGTGGACTACCACGTATGGTACTGGGGTTGATCAACCTCAACCGAGTTCCGGCGATCGTATGTGCCGAAGGCGCTGCAGGCCTACAGTCGCAGTCGATGGATGGGCGTTGAACATTATCTGTAAAAAAAAAAGCCCAGTAAGTGCCAAAGACCTAAGCGCGGAGGACACTGGCATACCGAACGAATATACCCGCCGCTGGCGATTCGAATGAGGCCGTAGTTTCCATCGCGCCGCGATCAGCCAGCCGCGGAAACACGGAGACGACCCGGGTGACGAGTGGACTTAGCATCCTGGCGCAGGAATGCCATAGCCCACTCAGATCGCAGGCATGCAGGCGCGATGCAGGCTGCGGGGGCGTAGTTATATCACTGTTCAAAACAATACGTCAGCAATAAATCAGTAGGTATGCGTCGCGAAGACCTACGTGTACACCACCAAGGCGACCTTCCGCAAGTCGGAAGTGCATACATACGATAGCCTAACCCTGTAATCTCTAGGGTTAATTATATAATGATGAAATTAGTAAAAACTTACTGATGTTAGCCAGAAGCGCAGCATCCACTGGGTATCCAGATGAAATGCGCGCCGTGGCGATATGGGACGGCTCCGCGTTGATGCACGATCAACGAGCGCAACCGGGCACTGAGCGGACCTAGCGAGATGCAACCCTAAGCCCACAACGTCTGCAGCGAACACCCACTGCAGACGAAACCAAGCCGCTGGGAGCTCGAGCGCTAGAACAGAAGAGTTATGTTAGTACAAAAAGATAGAGGCATTAGTCGACTTACAATGACCAAACCCTGTTCAAGCACGTCTTTTCGGCAGCTAGAGTGGATCGCCCATAGCCTGTAACAGAAGAGACGTTCGTTAGCGATTTCTCGGCCCATAGAAACCCACTTACTAATATATCAGGTTCCGAGCCTCATCTGTTTAATAAGACTCAGGTACTGATTGAACTTAGCAAAGTGACTGTTGACCCATCACCACCCCCACCCGATACAAAGAAATACGATGAGCTGTGCATTGCTGAAAAAATACAGCGCATGTCGCTCGTAAAACAGAGATATGACCCTGAAAAATGGTTTCAGTAATTACGCACGACAACGGTACAATAAAGAACTTACGTATGTATCCAGCAGTATATGACCTTTCATAGGTTGCGCCTTCAAACGAAACGATGTTCTAACGGCAGAAGAACTATCGTTAGGCCTATAACTTAGTAAATATGACACGACGTACCAATATCCGATGACCCAACTGAACATCGCATGCCATCAACCGACTATCCAAACCCAATCAAATGCGTTGCGGATCCATGAAGCCACGCAGCCCACCTGTACCCAACGGGGAACGAATGGAGACGAGCTGAGGAACAGAAAAATGTCGTTAGCACAAAATGTGAGGGAAATGAGCAGACTTACTTTGACCAGGCTGACGCGGCAAGTTCGAGGTACAAGTCAGTCCCGTCGAACTTCCTAGACGGGGTTGGATTGCCGCTGTTGCTGCAACTAAGCCGGCGGATCTTCTAACAAAACATATCAGCGAACCCTCAAGAGCACATAGATTGTACTTACCTCGAGTTGGGTGGCCTTGGTGGCTAGTTTGTCGGCTGGGGTCTGCCAAAGATGAGGACAACGAATATCTAGTTAGAAAAGTTAGAAAAAGCGCCGTTCATCTATGCATACATTAACGACTTACGAACATCCAGCGCCGCGGCGGGAAACGAATGGACTGAGCAATATGGCACCGCAGACGAACACGGCGGTAGAAACTGACACAATAGAGAGTCGATATGTAATATGCTACGAAAAAAGGTCAACATGACGAGGGCATATGCAGCCGTATCTCAGGCGCACCTCATCAAATCAAAGACTGCATAAAGTCGAACCCGACCCGGCGGTCGACTTGAATAAATAGTCAGTGCAGACACTGAAGCAATATGCATAACTTACCGAGCTCTTCAAGATTAGCGGTGGCTCCATGCCCGCCGCTCCAAGTGTCTTTGCATGAATATCACAGCTGGTAGTTATGAGAAAGCAGTTAGCAAAGAACAAAGATTGGGTACACTCACAGATTCCGATGGCCAAGCCTAACATGTCGATATCGTTCCCGCAGAGCTTGATGACGTGGCGCAGATGTTACACGAAATGCGACCGCGGAGGTTCGAGAGGCAACATAGAACGTCGCTGGTGCTGCATCACAGCATCGGGGCTCCTGTCGAAACGATTTAACTACAATACGTTGGCGTATCGAACCTATTTACCTCGTATGGGGTGAGCAACGGGCTCCGGGTGAGGCGGACGGTAGGCGAGGGTATGGTATCTAATTGAAAAGAAATTAATTTTCAGGATACATCATGCACTAATAGACGACTTACGTGGGTTTGGTATTCATGGCGCCGCGGGTGCAGAGGGGGGATCGCTTCACAAGATAACTGTAATCGAGTGTTAGAGTGTTACAGACAGAGAACAAATATAACAAATATATCATGCGTACCTTCGCAAATCCGTCCATTCTCGAAGGGAAAGCCGCCCCCCGCACGCAGAGTACCCTAATCCGCCCCGCCCCACTGCTGCCCTGCCGATGCTGGCGATGTTCGCGCGATGCGGATTCGTCGATTTCGTTCGATTGGCGCGCGATGGTACATTCAAGTTGATGGGCGGCGCCTATGCTGGGATACGAAGTGAGGTGGCGAGGGGATGGGGGGATCGAGCGCCGAAGGGATGGGGGCAGGAGGCCACGAGGAATAGAAGTTGCCGCGCGGGCAAGTCCATTCAGACTCCGCCGGGCGCCCGGGCCCCCAACCTTGCGCAGAAAACATAAGTGGTGGACGAGCTTGAAGGCAGCGAGTGCGGCGGAATGCAGGCACGCGGAGGAGTAACGTGTCGGGAAACATGAGGCCGCGGGCACGCAGCAGAGGGAGGCCTCGTAACCGGGGAGGGAGGCCGCATGGTGTGCTGCAGCGTGGGAGGCCGGCCTCGGATGATGGGGAGGCCGCGCAGCAGAGGCCTCTATGAAGTACGCATGGGCAGGCTTGGGCAGGCCGCATATAAAAAGCAGCCACATATGTAATCTATATTTAGCACGCGGCTACATACGCTTGGGCGGCCTCGACATATATTTCCAGAGGCCTCCTGCTCTCTGCAGACATGCGGTAGGCCACAGGAGGCCTCTGCTCACATGTGTCCGCTTTAAGAGAATAATTATTTACAAGGGTATATGTAATAAATAAAATCTGTTCATAATTTTATAATGCATCATATATACAACTTACAAGGTACGCTGTTCTGATGTTCTGTCACGGTATGGTCACATCTTTGTGTGTACTTAGTTTCATTGCGTCTTAACAGAAGTGCTTGTGTGCGCGCATTGGACGCGGTGCCAGCGCATAACACCTCCTGAATACGAACGTGGCCGTACAACTGCCCCAACCTGAGGGACGTCGTTCGGAGGTCATAACCCCACGGCGAGATTTAGACACCTACACGCATATGTGCTCCCCGAATTCTCAGCGCGTCCCTCCTCAATACAAACAAGACACTCCATATCCTATCCACTGCTGCAGTGCAGTGCGTTTCTGTCCGTCGTCTTTCTGACGCGTATTTGATTGGAAAGTATTTTATATAAATCAAATGAAAAGTATGTTGCTGTGGTGCAAAAAATTGCAATTACAACATTTTTAGAGTATGGGCCATTTGATTGAGAATCCAGTGATATATAGAATATAGACAAATATGTTGTGAAAACATGTTTCAAAACTACTTCTTCATGGTGTGTTTCGGGTTTTGGGTTGGATCGGTATGACATTATTTATCGGCAAAAATTCACACACGCTACACACTAGCAGACACCATCAGTGATGCCCATCATTTGGTCACTAAAACCGTATTGTACACCTATCGCTGCTATACCCAACGAGAGGTCTGAACAGTACCTTTAGTCACAATGTTTGCAACTCTTTGTTCCTGGACATGCAGGTTCATGAGCGGGTAGAAATCACTCATATACTTATAATCATGACATGCTTTTGTTTGTCCATGATTTTTCCCTCCTTTTCGAGCTTGGGGGCTTGCCTGTTTCTTGATTTCTTACTGACTAAAAATGAAGGGCGGTCGCCTGGTCTGCTTGGGTTTGCCTGGCAGTCTTTGCCGCAGCGAAGCGAGGCTGATCTTGTCATATCTTATTTTTAGCACATTGTCCCAGCCTGTTCGCTCTAGACATTGCACTGCGTGCGCTTGGCGTGCGCAACCAAATATAATTGACGAAAATATTTGCTTTTTCTTTGATGAAATATTTCAGCTATCGGCAAAATGCTAGGCCATTTTGAAAATTCGCTGAAGTGGCGGTGTTGCGTCCAAATAAACCCGTTTCGGACAGCATGCCACCCGGCACCCACGGCTTGCGACGCCACGTGACCACTCTGCATATTTTAAGACGTCATTTTTACCAAAAAAGACTTTATTTGGTCGCAACACCGCCACTCAGTCGAATTTTCAAACGGTCTAGCGTTTTGCCGATAGCTGTTAGAATATTTTTCAAATATCTTTGTCTTCATTATTTGGATGGAAATCTGGTTGCTGGCCAATGAAAGGGCTTCAGTACCAGATATTATACCTCATATTTGCCCTTAATTTATTTGTTAGATATTTGAGATATTTTACCAAATATTAATCACATAAAGTTGTTCAAAATAAGTATGCGGTCCTGCACCCGGTGTTGCCTGCAGAGCCACATTTCCATTGTATTATGTAATAGACAATCCCGTAAAAGAATTGTATCTCACTGCTGCCCAATTTTTGCCTTTTAAGTTTTTTGGAAGAATGTCGGCACGTTGCACAGTGGTAGAAGCATTTAAAGCCCCAGTTTCCTTTCCATTTATCCCTGGCACGCAAACACACACACACCTCAATGTACACCGACGACTCGGACAATGATCGGCTCTCCGGCACCTCCAACCTCGCCACTGCACACTCGTGATGAGAGTGTGTCGGCGTTTACTATCCCCGGGCCCCTACATGTTATAAGTACGGATCATATTCACATCTTTATGTTTCAATTTATGCTGACTACCGCTATCACCCTTCAGCAGCGCTTGCTGTTTGCGAGGCTCCAGATGACAATTGCAAGGCAGGAACGACAAATAAAGAACCTTGTGGCGCAAATCAGAGCGCTGAAATATGAGTTGGATGCTCTTGCAGTTCTTCCTCAGGCAAGCTCAGTGTGTAGATATTTCAATATGTACGTACATGGTACCTATGTAATCCAGTCATGTCGTAAGGTGGGGGAGATGTCCCAGCGCAGGCTATCCGCGCAAGGGGCGTGTCGCGGAGCGGAGGCGAATGTCATCGGGTCACCCAAACCCGCACAGCCGATGGCATTTGTCAATGGGCTAACCAAGGCAGGAACGACAAATAAAGAACCTTGTGGCGCAAATCAGAGCGCTGAAATATGAGTTGGATGCATCCATGGACGGCTACGCCGATGACGACGCCTCGGATGTCGGAACCGCAACACCTGCTTCACTTCAAACTCAGAAGCGAGCCCGGCGTATTATCCTATCGTAAAAGCGAAAGCGCTGTGATGTTAAATTCACCACAGGACCTGCTTTAATATTTTGGTATTGTGTATTGAGTTCAATTTTCCTATCATTGTGTTTTCCATGCTAGTGGGCATTGTTCATGCCTACAAAGACCTGTGAAAGAAGTTTCCGAGCTGGCCTTGATACGAACTAAAAATAGAAGTTCCGAGGCCCGATGGCTGTCACAACGTTCGCGCGAGGTGCTTTTCATCAACCACCCTCCCGCCCAGGACGTCTTCCCCTACACGGTGCGCATCTCTGGCGTCTCCCGCCGACAGTTCCGCTATACTATGCGCCCCCCAAGGGGCACACGCACGACGCATCAATGGAGCACGTACCTTCTGCCCAGCACATCGCCGTACGCGTGCACGAAGGCCGCAGAAATTCCTCGCAAGGTACATCCATGGCCCCTGTGACGACGCGGCTCTGTGCTGCGCGTACCTACGCGAAGCAGCAAGCACCTCCTGCACGGCGCATCTCCATATGTGCTGAGTAGCATTCGGGTAGCTGTCGCCTGATGGGACGGCGATGCAGACTCGCAGACGCCGTCCCTACCCACTCCGCCGTCGCACACTCAGACAGCACCTCATGCACAGCGCGTCTCCACCCGCTGCGTCTGCGCCGCATGCATACATGGGCGTGACGTGTGTGATAGTGTCGCGCAGCCAACAAGTCAGTATCTGTTTTTCTATGAATCATTTACTCTAGTTTTCCTAGTCACGGACCTGCGCAGGCATGCATACAAGCATGTTTTCCACTTCCATTAACCTTTCTCGCAGCGCAGGCCATGCCGACACGACATCGGTCCCAAATAGATCACACAGCCGAGAGGCATTCGCGCGTACTGGGCGACGCACGAGTAGGTTGATCGCCGCATTCAAAAATCGACAGAGGTACTGACCTGACTGCGACAGCTACGGCAGCGTCATCGACCGCTCTGGGTCGATCAGCGAGAAGCGGCGGTGAGGTCGGCCCGCGTCCTTGACGTGTCGTCTGTGAGTTCACTATCTACATGCAACAACGACGGTGTACTCACCGCTACAAGGCAGCAGGGCGTGATGGGATCTGCGTAGAGAGTGCCGTCCTACCCAGAGCTCCCAGCGCGAAAAAGAACACGCCGTCATCGCAGGGCGTCGGGCCGACTACACAACGGACATGTCACGCGAGGTCAATGGCTGCCTGCACCCCAATGCGGCGTCGAGTACTTACCTGATCGCGACCGCCACAAAGGCTCGTTTTCCAGCGAAATAACATGCGGCGGGGGGTTGCTACGCGGTCGAACAGGCGCCAGGTCATCGAAACATAGGTCAGTACATCATTTTCAACGGAAAACTGGCGTGTACTCACTCGCATGGGTGTGTAGCACTCATCGTCCGTCAACAACACATTTCTACCATACGCCTGCCACCCACCCGTCTGCGCTGCGACGAACAGCTCCGACGTACTAGGCACTACCTACCAAGGATGCCCTTCCGCCGCCGCCAGTCGCACACGCGATGACCTGAGAATAAATGGAATTGGACACCTACGGCGAGTGTATCGACTGCGGCGAGGCCGGCACTATCCATGGACGGATGCAGCGGAGAACCGGGGTGCACAGGAGGTGAGTTCATCGTCGTCGTCGGCGCTGGCGCGGTAAATATCTTTCTGCAGATCGCACGCACAAAGCGAGACGGGAGCGACACTGATGTCGGCGGCAGATCGCGCGTGTAAAATAAAAACAGGTGAGTTTGTCGTCATTCAAGGCGGTGGGCTGACCTGATGGGATGCGCTGTGCGCTGCCATTTACCTATGCTGGAGACATGCGCCACCAGCGCATGTCGCTGTCGATGATGCGGTCGGGTGAGTGGGCGGTGCGCCGCGACGGGCAGGCTGTGGGTGGGATGCAGAGGAGACAAGCAGAGGAGACAAGAGAAGAGGCGAAGAGGATATATCGGAATAGAGCCAATGGGGGCCCTCCTTTATACATGACTCATTAGACCACGTACATATGTATGTATGTACCAGATATAAATAGAAAAATCAGTGTTGACCCAACAACTCGTCCAACCAAGCGTCATTTGCACTTCTCTGCCAGATAAAGAAGAGACTGAGGAGGTATGGAATGATACAATTTCCCAATGCGATCCAATGCTTCCTGAGCACTTGGTCGGGCTACCTGATCTGCCGCTACCATAGCCTCTAACACAGCGTCAATCGCATCAACCTTAGTCTGCAAGATGCAAGAAGGTCATTGGTCATGTGTACAGGAACTTGTGGACACCCCGCACCTTGAAGTTTGAGAGCGAAGTGCCTAGCTGCCACACGTCAAGCTTAAATGGACTGTATGGCTTTCCAGATGCGCACTCGGGGGCACAAGGGGCGTTGTACATCGAAAGCTCAGGGAAGGACCCGCCGAGAGGATAACCCACGGTGAGTCGCTCTTCAATGGGGCACTCAGCTGGAAACTCGATGGCCACTTCAAAATCTATAAGGTAGACGCGTGGACGAGAAGGTGAAATCTTCATTTCTAGCGCTGATTCTGGGTGCCATTGAATGACAAAATTGGTGGTGAATGCATCCTGAGACGCTTAAGTGCGACATATTATGATTAACTGTGTGAGAGAGTACTTACGCGATGTGCAATGCCTATGTTGTGAATAAAGGAAAGGCCCTGTTTGCGATAGGTTTATCAGCGAAGGGCCTTCRTCGAGTGATYGCCAAAAGATGAGCCTGACCTCTAACATCTGCATTATYATCTCTATGACATCCCCAACAGAATTATTTGCCCAGTAGTCATACGCTTCCTCTACCACTGCCGCTGTCTTCGGGAATAGGCAGAAGATAATGTCTTCAAACTGGAGCTCGGCGACCATAGGGAGGGTGTGGTTATTGCTCAGTGCGCTGTTTTCTCCGGTCGCAATTTTACGAATAATTTTGAGGTGTTCATGGCCTTCTGAGCCAACAACGACGGGCCGCACGATAACTTCCATTCCATCCTTTGTTCGAGCAGGTCTCTGGAGTCCGTTCTGCAAAAATAACAAAATTATTGAGCAAATATTATGGATAGGAGACGTCACATACATTGCACATAAACGAACAAAGTCTCCTCACATTGCCTGGTGTATTTGGGGCGCGTCGAGCGGCAGCTGACAATGCGTATTGAAACCCACCCGACGGAGCAAAGCGGGGCTCGGGAGAGACATATATCGAGCTGAACCGGTGCGTCCACAACGTAATTCCAGCATCCGAGAAAAAGCCTTTCAAATCTTCCCAGAGCTGAACTTCGTCTATTGGAAAAGAAATACTTCCTCTCCATCGGTGGAGATCTTTAGGGAGCTATGGGTATACATTATTCTACACAAAGGCCAGTCTTGAGCAATGGTAATAAACGAACCTTTCTTCGAAGGTCCTGCCGCTTTTTATACGGTGAATTGACTTTGAATAGTGCATAAGAAGCACACATAGCCGCCAGAATAGCAACTGAGGCAATGCGAAGGGGAGTGAAGGTAGAGGCCATGGCAAATATGAAGGGGGGTGGCTTCAAGTTGATGTTCGATTGTATACAAGCCAAGCGATTCACCTACATCACTTGATGTGACATTCTTGTGACCCCGCGAAAAATTCAAACTCCGGCATGTCCGAAACCTGCCCGCGGTTTAATCAAGGCGTGATAAATAGAACCGGATCGTAACCAGGATCCGAATGGGGCCTAAGAGTCTGATCTAAAATGTCTCCAGGGGACAAAAAATGTTTCTGGAGGTTTCCTACTAACCAGCAATGACAGTTGCAAGTTTGAATTAATTACTACCGCCTTCTCACGGAGTGCCGCGAGATTGGCGCCTTTGTGTGTTACTTACCTACATCAGCAGCCTCTTCTGCACCGTGTTCCTCCCACTGTCAATAATTATACAATAGCCTGAGAAGCAGCCAAATTCCAATTTATACTCGTATTACAGGAAGGTTACACGAAAAATACTGGACATTCGTACAGAACAAAAAGACTGTACAGGCATAAGGTCAAAGGCGAAACAAAGCCCACCGACCCCAACGCTCATAATTTCCGGGTGTGGACGTCTCCGAGGCGTCCTCAGAGGCGACACTGACGGCAGGGAACAGCCTGAGAGCTTTAATATGTCAATTCTGTCACCGCGCCCTTCGTCAGCGCACGGCAATGCACAAACAAAGGTGGATCGAAGGGCGGGGTTTATTTTTAGAATTTGCCTTTTATATTTAAAGTTCAACGCGGAAACTCAAAAGTGGGCGCAGTGTGGCATGTCCTGACCAAGCTTCGCTAAAGCGCAGCGAGGCTGAACTTGTTATTCAAAGTAGTAATGCTTGAGTAATGCACGAGTTAGTTGTATTATATCAGTGTGCCACCCGCTGATTCCCTGTGCACAGCGGCGCTATCAGCGTCGACGTCCCATGCGCTCTTTCTGTAAGGACAAAGTAGTGCGAATCCAGACTTCCCGTTGCAAGTACACGCCTGGCGGAGCTATTCCACGCAAGCCATATCTGACACAGCGTCACACACTTCTTTTGATTTTGATTCAAATGTCTAGGAGGCTTTGTTTGACGTCAAGATGGAAATGGGATGCGCAGTGCATACAGTGACTCACCGGAGGTTCTTTTCTCAAGAGTAGTCAAACTAAGTAACAGGAAACATTCTTGTACATGTTAAATTTATCATTGCATAGCCGCCTTGCTTCCATTGCTACTATGGCACCTGATCCCCGTGTCTAATTTCGATACAAGAATTTCAAGAACTCTTCATATCATAGGAATAGTAAAATGCGCAGGGGACTCATACTTACTCATTCCTCAGATGTAGAAATTATATGCACCCTAGAAAAAACTAAGCATCAGAGTAACTGAATTATTTTGCTTCAAACTCCAGACAGTGGAAGAAAACAAATTAGTACGACTTGTGTACAAGTATTTGAGTCTTTGAGTTGCACAAGAGTTGCTATGTTCAGCTTGGAATCAGTGTCACACGTAAGAGACGCCTTCCATGCTTCATTGAAGCTCCTGTCAATCGTGCTAAAAAAATGTTGGCCAAGAAGGTAGCAGAATTTGGAATTTTTTTACCACCTTATATCTAATCTTACTACGTCTTTTGTTTATAAGCTTAACCAAGGACGCGTTAACAATACCCTTGTACCAGTACCCTTCTTATTCTAAGAGCTACCCACAAATCTAGTCATGGAAGATGTAAGTGACCTATCAGTAGTGGTATCATATTATGAACTGAATAGCTGACAGCTTTGTCGGATAGTACGTCAATTATGAGGGGGTGACTGCAACGTCAGACGGCGCAGGTATCCCTCCACTCAACCATGCATATGGCGTGAGTTTTGTCAATTTGCTTGAGAATATTATATAGATATACCTAATCACCTGCGTGTTCAAGGGCAATTACCGTTTTCTTTATAAGGGTCAATATTTTATTGGTGGGTTTGTTAGGTCTGTCGAAAGTGTTAAAGGAGTATGTAGTTCTTGCCTATTATGCGCAGTGTTTGTGCAGTGCCTTTGAGTTCTGATACAGTAGAACAGGTTCGGCTAAAGCTTCGTTTCGCCAATAACGATACTCATGTAGAACTTGCCAAAAATTGCCACCCCACAAGGTATGCTTTCCAGTTGCAGTCTCTTTGTTGCGCCTGACTGATATTTACATATTTCCAGAGAGCCACAGACGGCCACAGGGCCGCAGAGCACTAACTGAAACAAACGAAGCCACTGCTGATGTACCTATTTAAATTTCATTGGATCTATTCGTGGCACATCAGTCAGTGCTGAGCTATAGTCATATTCGCATTCATTGAACGGCTCCATACAAATATGTTGCGAGCCCCTCGTCCGCCGTCGAGTGGCCGACGCTGTTCAGCGAGCCAGCCTTGCTTCTGAGAGTTGCACAATAAGCCCAGATTCAGGAATAAGGGATACCCGCGTTGAGGAGTCAGTGGACAGCTGCGATAAAATGTGATTCAATCATGTTACATAAAATGAGAAATACAACAGCGTTGATATTGGCGGACACGATGATCATGAGGGTATTGCATAGCTTGGACGCAGCACAATGACACCACAAGCAGCCTATGCCCTGGATTATATCCACTGGGATTAATACCATATCAGGGTGTTCCGAGCGGATAGGAGAGATACAAGAGTCTGTATGCGCACCCGTCACTTCATAGCAATTATGTACAATTTGGGCCCTGGTTGTGCTGAATGATATGACATTATTTTCCGTCATTTATTCGAGATCATCATGCTCTGTTTGTACACCCAACAAAGCCAGGTTTGTACACCGTACTGATTAGATCAGTTCGTGGTCAAGTGTTCCCAGGTCGTGGTCGCGCTTCGTCAGGTTTTAATCCAGTATCATGGTGTACTATTAACACCTCCGCTTAGATTGGGCAAAGCTTGGTTCTGTTTTCGTGCAGTGTGGTAGGACCTGGTGTAGATTTTACAAGGTAGATATGTACTAATAGTACTTATTCACAAAGAAGTCACAAGAATTATAATTTATAGATAACCTATACAATAAGCTATATTGGTGAATTTTTCTCGTTCTCGGAGCCCATCATCCCATCCCGGCCGTGATAGATGATATGCCGCGATTTCCCGCGGTGCTCGTGTGGTGCCTGCGCCTCTCCGTGGCCTCCCACGTTGCGGCCGTGTTCCAAGAGACGACGCGGGCGAGAAGGTCGAAGTTTGATTACATCAATGATTTCGCGGACACAGTCAGTTTTGCGAGCGTTAGCCTCCGAGCCGCTTGGCCTGTAAATGGATAGGTATCGATTCGCCCCGCCTGCGCGAGACCTCTTCGCATTCACTCGATATAGAGAGCTGACATTTTGATAATGATACGCGCCTAAGGCCTTCCAACAGATCAAGGAGAGTGCATCCAACGCGCGTCCCGCGCGTGCCTTTGTCCACACATGGGCTTGCCTTCAAGATCTCTCCGAGTAGTTTTTTCGGGTAAAAGTCAGCACTCACGCTCAGAGAAATCCAACGGGAGTGATGCCCGCAGACATGCGCGGCATGAACTGGTAAATCCCAACTGCGCGATGAATATTGATGAGCGGTAGGCCCACGCAGACATGCCGCTCAAAGGAGATCTCGCGGATGAACTCGCAGCGCACGCTGTGTATGCACGACAGGCGGGTTTCGCCCGTTCTTCCGTCGTTTGTATACAGAAAAAGGGCAAGGCGCCGGCGCCGGCGATCGAAAGGTAAATCAAGCTCGAAATTTTTGAAAAATAGCGCTTACGGTTTCGTTCTACAGTTTATCGTCAACCACGCGGTACCCATACGGACGCCCCGCGCTCTGCGCTCGTGTGCCATCCGCTGGGCTGTCCAAGCATCGGCGCAACCCTCGCGTGCGTCTGCGCTTGCGCACCGCGAGCCGGATCGACGGGCGCCGCACCGCGGTCTGTGCTCATACAAGGTGAGTCCGACGGCGTTGATTTCATGAAATATGTGCTTACCTGGCTCGGCAGCCATCTGCGTTGGCCTCCGATGCGCGCTATGCCGTGGAAGATCAGAATCCAGCTCCGCGGACGGCGCTCACACGTCTGGAAGGTGCGAGAGCCCGCGCGCGTCGGCGGCGGCGAGTGTCTGGAATGCGCCAGGTCGCAGCTTGGTCGCAGCATTATCAAGTATGCACTATGTGTCGTGCCAAAAGGCTGCTGGGTGCGCCGTGCGGCAGTCTCACTGCAAGAAAAGACAACAGTATGGGATACTTGCATGCGTGGTAGCTACTATACGTGACATATTATGTATGTATTTTATATACATTTTAGATACCCCGGCGCATCGAAACAGTGGCGCGGGATAAATAAGGGGAAATCGGGCCGGGATAATAGGTGCGTGTGGAGAAGGCGTAAGTATCGTGGAGGTGCTTCAAGTGCGCGTGTCTGCGCTTCATCTGTATTATACTTACTCATTGGCCACTCTTACATTCCGGCTTGTATTTTCGAGAGAATTCTTATATGCGCATAAGGTGCATGAGCGGCTGCGGTTGGCCGTGCTCGGCGCGCGCGCGAGGAAAGTAAGCGCGTCTGAAAAATGAAATTGACGCGTTGTTCGGTGGGGTACGTCACGTGACTGTCCGTTTTCTTCGTTTTGGGACCCTTCTTCCTTTTTACTCGCCTCAAATACATTTTTTGAGATTTTATTTAGTGATATTTCTGGCTTAAAGTGATAAAATATGAGTATGAGCAGCGAGATGCGTCGCTAAATGCCCTGAATTTTCTAGCCTGAGTACTATAAAATGATGAGATAAGATGCTTAGATCACCATCATTGACTTACCCGAGCCACGTAGCTGGGTTGCAAAACTGAAATTGAACCCCGTAGCTCTCGTCTACCGTACATGGGTGGTATTATTTGTCACTTATTAGATTGCGTTGGATTAGCATGGGAGTAGGGAAGCTGTTTCCTCGTCAGTGATGGACGCGCAATGCGGCATTACACGGACGACTCGGGCCGACGGAGTTTGAACGAACTTATGCTGTGCACAGTTCGTTTTCTGATCACCCCTGCGCTCCCATTCTGTCCTCGCTAGTATTCAGCTACTCAAGTACTCAAGCTCAAGCGCTCAAGGCCGGATATATGGCCCTGGATCTGGCTCAAATTTTTCTCTATATTCAGACATCATCACACAAAAACTCTCGCTGCAATTGAACCAAGCGATGAAGTGCATTGTAAAGCAAGCAGAGGGAGGTTACATGGGCGTGAAAAATCGAGTTTCTGCCATAATGTGAGTATAGTAACTCATTTTATTGTCTTTTCGTTGAACATTCTTTCTCCAATAGACAGTAAATATCCAGCGTACCGCTGCCTAGGTGCTTCAGGGAACAGCACACCTTTAACACTGTCGAGTAGCCTCTGGAATTATCGAGCACGGCGGTGTGCTGCCATGCGTACCGGAAAATACATGCTTATACCTCGTTCTCCGCACCCAGTAAGCTCTCCCAGCACAATGTCAAGCTGACTTTGCTTCAGGAAGATTTCCGGTGAGTATTTTGCTCGCCTATTACTTTTTCCTCCACTGACTGTCCATAGTCCCCTTGAACGTTCCACGTGCATTTTTTTTTGTCCCCGCTGAATCCTCGTGCACTCACAAGAACGTTTTTCTCCAGGACAGATGCGTTTATTTTCGGATGGATCCATCGACATCAGCGCCATGAGCATTTAATTCTTCACCCTTCACCATTCTTTTCATCCCTGTTACCTCTTCCCGATTCCCTGCTCTTTTTATGTCTATCATTATATGTGCACCCTTAAACTGAATCTGAAGACATTCTCTCTTCAGATTGTCACACTTTCTTCACGATAATGAATAACGATGGTTGTTAGAGTCTTCACTCCATCGTGTCAGATAGTCGAAGGTACAACTTCTTTGCTGAAATCGCAGTGATTTTGGAGATCTGACGACCCACTATGTCCTTAGATGAAGCCAGTTACATTCCCACCCCGAATCAATGTTTACATTGAATGTTACTGTCAAAATTCGTGCGGCGTGAGGATTCTGGTCTTCCAAAAGGAGTCATCCGAATTAGGTCGGGCCAACGTCGGACCTTGGAACCTCTCACTCGGTTTCATGACCCATAGGCGCTGCATTTTCCTCGATAGTCAACGCCAATACGCCCTCAACTCGCTAACGACGCAGAATGACCGAGACACGCGTGCCACCGGTCATTCCTAGTAATATATAGCAGTACAAGTTCGTCACTTCATGTCCACTCCGCAACAATTCAACGATTCATTGTTTTCTACTCAACCGCAGCTCCTATGTCGTACCGCAGCTCCTATGTCGTCGATCCACAATGACAGCCAAGTTCCCGATCATCTGGCCCTCTGTACTTGCTTTCTTCGTCATGATCGCGCTGCCTCACCTTATTCCGCATTCGATCGATGCGATATGCAACAGATGCGCACATTCCTCGCTGCTCGGCGTAAGCGTAAGGGAGGACCTGATTGTGCAGGAGTACGACCTCGAAACTCACCGTGTCCGGAAGATAGGTTCACTCAAGAAGGTTGCGAATTGCCTTGGTCTCTGTGGTGGGGTTCTCCGGTGGATAGTGCGTTTTCTACTTCGCAGCACAATGCCTGTTTTCGAACTTCCGACTGATTTGATGCATTTTTATTCCTCCTCATAGCTGAATACATGGTGAATACATGGTGTCCTCTCGCGGGCACGACGGTGCGCTGAGCGTGGCGAGCGTCGGTATTTAGGAGAAATGGAGGTGGGCCTGCGGCGATCTGTCGAGGCGGCGAGGTGGAGCGCGATGACAGGTGGGGGGGGGGGCTGGGGGGGAGGGAGGATGGCGGGGAGGGGGTGGGGTGGCGGCGGGATGGGACGGCGGCGACGAGAGGGAAGGCGGCGAGAGGGACGGCCGTGCGCGTCGAAGGGGATATTGAGGGCGACGCATGTGCGATGACCATGGGGACGGCGGCGAGTAAAATAAACATATAATATAAAAAGACTTACCGTTTATGGGGAGCGACGACCTCGCGAGACCTCGAAGAGACCTCCAAAGGTGGTTCATTTTAAAAATAGACCGGCTCAATTTATTTTTAGAGCGACCTCGAAGGACCTCCAGCCGCAGGGTGGCTGTTCTTTGTAAAATCCATAATTCCCGTGGATGTTTAGATAAAAAAAAAAGAAAAAATGGATTCTTATGTTTCCGAGGTCGAGGAACCCGAATCTGCCATCAAAACAATATAATATTTTTTCACGCCACCCAGTGCAACGATTAGCCCCCTTCGTGTGGGGTGGTGGTGGCACGGAAATGCTTGCCGTGAGTGCATTCTTTCTCAGAGCGTGTTTGGAAGAGATGTTAGAATTGAGGCGGCTTATGGTGTAGTATTAGTAGACGCGGATGATGCAAGGCGCTTCCACATCGTGAGGTGTCGATGGCCACATACATCGCTCTCCTACCTGCGCAGAACAAGTCCACAGGGTCCCGCTCACGATCCTAGAGAGAAAACAACGAGGAGATTTTCGGCTGCGCCAGACTATCACCGGGCGCACATTGACACCTTGTAGACGGCGATGATGGCATGGGCAGGTAGCAGCACCGACGTTCTGTGGAAGGTGACAGCGCCTCTCGTGGGCGCCCCTGGGCGCGCTGACTGGGACTGCAGAATTAGAACAAACAAACAAACGAGCACATTTTTGAGAATAGGTAGAGTAAGCATACGTGACGATAGAATATAAAATAAAATATAGGTCAGTATTGATAACACAATTTCGAAGGAAGATACACACCTTGATTTCTCCTACTTGATTTCTGCGGCCCTCTCTAACAGCCTTGTGCGCATCGCATCGGAGGTGTGGTGGGAGGATTGTATGACCTGTCCTGGGGCAGCGCGGTGTTCGCGGGCATAAACCAGAGGTCAAAAATCAAGCTCAAGGTCGGTGCAGGGTGACATAAAAATGGAAGCATTTTGAATGAACACTGTTCGGCGAAGGCGAACTTTTCTCCCAGTAGAGCAGTAGATAAGATGCCCTCCGTCGGGCCATCCCATTTTTGTCCATCTGGAAGAGCTTCCCTTGCCCAGCTTGCATAGAGAAAGAGACGCGGCGTGTTCATACAAAGGCCTTTCTCTCCTTCATCCGCACATAGCGTGTTCCGCGTCTTCAATACAGCGCGGCGGTGGCGGACGAAAGATGCTTATCATGGCCGCGTACGGCGTGAAGTTACTGTTCTCGGCAACGCGGCACATCGAGAGGAACCACTCAAGTCTCATACCGGTTCATATTTGAATCAAATTCAACAATTCCACTCTTTTTTGATATACTGATTCTACTATTATATGAGGTCATAATATATATCTGTGCTGGCTAGGGTCCATAAATCAGCAGACAGCGTTTATTATGCCGTTCGATGATTTTGATCCGTATCTCACGTGACTTGATTGATATGCGCCTATTCCGAATCTGAACAAGACCATCGGAGACTCTCACTTCGCATTCCAGGTGTCCAGGCGCGCACCACAGGTGTCAGCCGCCTTCTTGTGCGGGTGTCTTGAAAGCGTGTCATCGACGTCTGCCATTTTCCGTGCCTTCTTTTATGTACCTCATGCTGACTGCTCGTCGCGCATTGTCAACACAGTGTCCACACGCCACACCATTGCTGATGTCATGCTCGGAGTCAGCGACTGTGCGGTGCTCTTCTGCGCAGCGAGTACCGCTATTCCGCAGGTAATTATAACACATGTATCCAGGGATCACTGGTGCGCACACTGCCTGTTGATGTGCCCAGCTCACAGAGTGCATGGGTGGCGATCATCGACTACGCTACCGTGGACCGCTGCCACGCGTCAGCGGCTGCCACTTGACCGTGGTAAAATTATACTTCGAAAATACCATAAATTAGGCACGCACCGCAACAAACGGCACTGCGCACCGACCATTCCCGCAGATAAATCGTGCTTTCCATTAATTTTAGTTGCAACCTCGCTTTGACCAGCGGGGGTACGTCCAACAGCACGTCCACGGCTCCCCGACGTGTGTTATAACGCGCGCGCATGTCCCGCCGACGAGCGCCCGCGTGCGGTCGGCCTGACTCACCGCGCGAGATGTCGGCAGGGTGGGTACCAGAGACGACGAAGGCACAGATGCAGCAACCGCAGTGTCCACGGACGTGCGTGCCGTGCGTGAGGTGTGCGTGCCCCTTGATGATGCGCGACCGATTCCGGGATGTCCGCAGGCGAGCGCCCGCGTGCGGTCCGCCTGCCCCTCGACGAGGCCTAAGCTCTTCATGAGCTCGCTTGATTCTAAATAGGGTGAATAATAATAATAAAATCTCCTCTGGCAGGTCTTCAAGCGCGCCTATCAAGCGCATATTCATGTGAAATCACCATTAATCAAAAATTGCCAAGACTCAGATTGTACAGGACTGAATCAATGCAGAGAGGTAAATTCATCATTAGTTAAAGATTTAATAAATTGTAGACAATTAAAAAGGTTGTAGAATATGAGAAAGAGGGCTCAATGGTGAGCAAGCAATTTTTTCGCCGCCTGCGGCGCGCCCGTATTGAATTTCGACCCCATTGGGACTTGACCTAGGGTTTCGTGGGGTCACGGACAATGTCACAACTTTTTGTGATGCGCCTGCGGCTTCTCGACTAAGTGTCGTCGAATTTTCTCGAAAATCAAGGACAACAAGGTTCAGTGGTGCGAAAATATGCAGCAATGCACTGTTTTCCATTCAATTCTCAAAAGTTCTCCGATTTTTCAATAATTGGCGCTGCAACTCATTGTACTTGAATTTTTTGTACGATCAAATTGCGCCTATGCAAGTCTTTATGGGACAGCCAGGAAACCCGTGCTAAGCACGGGTCACTTGCTCGTCGCAAAACGATCGCGAACTCTTTTATTTATCTTGCTTCTACGTATTCACCCAATATTCACCTTTTACTGAGCTCGGAGTAAAATCGTAGAAAAATATTGTTTCACTGTCCAGGTGCTTCGAAAACGAAAAAAAACACAGAGCTCCCGACGTACGAATTAATGATGTCCCCGGAAATCCCGGCCCGATCTCCGGTTCTGTTCAATTCATTTATTCGATATATTCGCACGTGTTGAATGCGGCAGCGAACTAGATGATTATCTGACACGATCCACCCTTCATCGAGTCACTTTTTGTGGTGATCACCAGCACACAAACTGCCTTCTAAAGCCACATTTGCGAAGCTCAAGGCGAAGGAGACGGCCGCGGGCGCGATGAGCTCGTCCGAGATCCAGTCTTGGATCGCCAGCGCCAGCGTGGGCGAGCCTTCCAGCGGCGACGAAGGGCACATCTGGCAGCGCGAGCGCGTCCTGGCCGACTGGACATGGGCTCTCGAGCATGCCCAGAACGTCTTATTGCACGAGAGAGCGAAGGAGCGTATACGATTTCTCAAAGACGAGCTCCTTTCCCTCGCGCGCCACAGCGGTATGTGCCTCATGCCATTGGCGTGTGCTCATCGCTGATAACTTTACAGAGCTCTCGATGGCGCAGATAATGATAATGGATGTTTTTAAGCTACCTACACTTACCTACCCGAAATACGCGGATTCGGCGTCGCAGGATGCGGTGGAGATCATAGGCAGAGAGTTGGTACGGCGCGACGAGTTGCGCGGGACACCTGGCGGAGCGCAAGACGAAGTGCGATTCGGCGTTGCAGAGCAGATTATCGGCTGGCTTGCGAACGAGATTGGCCGTCTGGCACGGCGCGGGAACGCAGAGTATGTTGCGCTTTCTCTCCTTAGTTATACCTACTGACATCCGCACGCAGCGCWTACGCTCCTGGAGACCTGTTCGTGTTGCTCAGTTGGGCATGCGGRTTATACACTGTATGTGCGAAGCACGATCCACATTTCATGGCGTCGAACCCGTCTCGTGCCCTTGTCGGTTCGCTTGCTCTAGTACTCGACATGGTGCAGGAGTCGTCGAAAGCGAAGCCGTCTCTAAAGAAAGGCGSCGTTGTCCGTGTACGAAGGGCTTTCCGTTCCGCCGGGWAACTTGTCCCGGACGTGATTGCTACGCTCCTATCGATTGCAAAGGCGCACCCGACCCCAGGACGGATGATTGAGTTACTCGGYGTCGCGGTGAGCGTTCTCACCCGCCTCAAAAACGTCCAGGAGGAGCCAATTTCACGACTTTCTCAAGAGTACAAGGTATGAATTTATTGTTCAATTCTTGGATCTGACTGAAGAAGCRTTCTAGGACGGAATCATTTCCCTCCATGGATCCGTCATCCTCATGGCAAAAAGCTCTCTTCCGGAGCACACATTGGTGCGTTATTTTGTGGACATTAACAGWTGCACCTCCTCAGCTCGTGTAGATCGCTTTGAATGATTTCATTGCTATCTTTATTTCTGTCGACGACTTTACGAACACGATTGCACCGACGATTGAAAAAGCTTTGCTACGCTCTCCCGAATACTCACTCGCAGCTGTCTCCCATTTTTTTTCTGCATACGCCCACCCAGTCCCGCTGGATGCCTTCCAACGCCTCCTTGCCCAGATCATTAGCAGTGCAAAGTCAGCTAATCCCACCGTCCGTGCGAATTCGGTGGCACTCTTCAAAGTGCTCATCGAGCGTCACGACTCCACAGGCACCAATAACCTAGCCTGCGCTGCYGTTTCAGAGCTCGTGAACCTCCCCAAGACAGGAAAATCTGCAGGGCCGGACCACCGCATCGCGCTCTACACTATGCTTGCCACGCTCGCGCCCGCGCCAGGCGTCTCCTTACCCGTCGTTCAGGCCATCACTCTACTCGTGTCGAAAGAGCCCCATGACRGAGCTGCCGCGCTCCTCGCGGGGACGCTAGCCCCGCACKTTGCGTACCTGCTCCGCACGCAGGACGGCGCGCTACCCACRGAGGCAGTGGCCCTCATCGCGAAGGACATGGCAAGCTCGAAGCCGACGGTCCGCCGCGCGTTCGTAGGCTTGGCGGGAGCAGTATTCCTCAATGACGGCGGCGTACTGGAGAACCCGGGCGGCGTGACGTTAGGGCGAGCGCTCCTCGGCTCGTTCGAGGCGTGTCTCAAGACTGTTACGGTCAATCCATTGGGTGCAAGCGGCGGGCCATACGAAGGATACGTCGCACTTGCAGTTCTGCTAGGCCCGTTTGCGCGGAGCAAGTTGTTCGGTTCGTGCTTCTATTACTGTATGTCCTGGTGCGATGCTAATCTACACTGGACACGCAGATACACCAATAGCGTTGAGTGCAGCGGTAGTTGGAGTTACGGCGGGTGGTACAAAACAGTCGTTCCTGCTGTGGGATAAGGTGTACCACAAGCTTACCCACGAGGACGATGAACGATGGCTTCTGCATGCAGCGGACGCTGCGCTGGAGTACTTTTCTCACTGCTCAAAGCCTTGACCGATCGGATCCTTGGCAAGCTCGCCTTGCAACCGCGACGACATTCGAGCTTTTGGCACCGTCGTTCACCGAACATCAACTTGAGCCGTTCTTTTCCTTCCTCATCGACGACCAAGCGCTGGGCGACCGCATATCCGACGTACGCCGCGGGATGCTTTCCGCTGGTACCACCGTCATCGACCTGCCCGGTGCAAATAGGCTGGCCGCCCTCATTGAAGTCTTCGACACCCGTCTCGGGAACTCGAGTGCGTCGTCTCGCCATCTTGAAGCCTCGGATGCGCGGATCCCTTCTATCGTTGACCAATCGTTGACAGGCTCGTGGAAGCCCTGAAAACACCCGCAGAGCAAGTGCAAATCGCGGTGTCCGAGTGTCTGTCACCGCTTGTACATACATGTTTACTGATCTGGGAAATGCATGGGACATATTTTCTGAACACGTGACCTCTGTTCAAGTTGGTTCTCCGGGATCCCTGTGCAGGTTACGACTCTTCCTCTACGATCCATACCTGCAGTTTGTTGTGATCCGGCAAACATGGTACTTACTCTGAGCTTCCCATTGGGATTTTCAAGTAGTGGGGAGAGGCCAGAGCGTCAGCTTCTCGAACATATCGCATGTCTGTAACTTGCAAGTCGCTGTAATCCAGCGGCTGTGGTGCTCAAGCATTCCTATGGGGTGCTTAGCGACAGTAATGCGTGTTCGAGTTGCTTTGAAATGAGGGATACATTTTGCATGCCTACAACCTGCAAGTCGCTGTAATCCAGCGGCTGTGGTGCTCAAGCATTCCTATGGGGTGCTTAGCGGGCGTGTTTGAGTCGCTTTCAAAAGGGATGTCGGCCACACAGGCAGTGGTGAATCTTGTGTTTACGAGCTGGTGGGATTTCGTGGTGTCTGCTCAGAATGACAACGCAGGTACGTCCCTCTCCCTCTTGTAATACACATACATCAATGCCACCTCCTATTTGCAGTCAGCACCTTGCTCTCGTCCGGATCGGCATCCGCACACATTTTAGCTGTCCAGCTCCCAACCAGAATATCCTACCCTACATACGGTGACATACCCCTCGGCGGTGACGAGCCGCTGCATCAGCTCTCATCAGCGATCACCACAGGGCACCCTGCGCCTGCATAAGGTCCGTAGGCCTGGAGTATGGCCGCGCCCATTCGCAATGGGAACCAGGCGCTGGAATATGCGATCGAGGACGTGATCGCACACGCATGGATCCTGGGCATCGACGTCTGCCCCAAGATGGCCAACACGAAGTGCGTCAGCATGAACACGTTGGGCGCTGCGTACCTTGGGACTGGCATGGCTGCCGCTTCCGTGAGTCATTCAGAGTCTGTGCACACCGCAGCGTCATCCCGCATGCTGACCTATCGTCTGGCTAGCCCACCGTCATTCAGTACCTGCCAAAATCATTGACTCGGATAGCATAGACCCCCGTTGGCGCAGCAAGCCCTTTCGAAGAATGTCTGTCAGGGACAACACACCCTCCGTGCCATATTGCCATGTCTTCGGTGGCGCCAGTCGGGAGCCCGTTCATGCTCATGCGTGCTTCATGTTCAGTATGTGCCTCTCTTTCTGTGTTTCTGTGGTAATCTGAAGTGAATTGTATAGGTAATCTCATTGCAGAAATGATCCGCATGGCTGCGTTGACGTCCTTGGGCGCTTATTTTCGCGCTTAGGCCAACCGAACTCGCTCCACTCGAGTGGGAGGAGGTAAAACATGCCACAACACATGCTCTACGCGAGGTGCACAGCCTGCGTCTATATCTTCCCTGCCCTTTCTGACCTAGCTACCCTTCCAGTTGTTGACCTTGATTCTGTGCCGAATCCTATTTTACAGGCAGTTCCCATGGCTTCCATTCCACTTTTCCTTGCCCCGGACAATGTCCCGCTGGGCATCGCCGCCCTATCCTCCCTTCTGCGCGCGACACGTCTGTTCGCACTACGCGGCACGGCATGTCGCACCCAGGTCATGAGGCAGAGTGTCGGGCCCTCGGCGCACGGTCCGGTCATGCGATGTATTAGTTCATCTGGA
Source organism: Hypholoma sublateritium FD-334 SS-4 (assembly GCA_000827495.1). NCBI lineage: Eukaryota > Fungi > Basidiomycota > Agaricomycetes > Agaricales > Strophariaceae > Hypholoma > Hypholoma sublateritium. Next base: position 85,295 of record KN817543.1, read on the forward strand.
ACCTCCCGTGGCAACGCGGTCTTGAGCCATCACACGCCACCGTCCATGATGATCGACGATCGCCAACAACGAGAGGGTGCAGAATATACCCCATTGTACTTGACGCCGACATCGTGCCCCCACCGTCCGTTATCGCCTTCCAACAACCCGCCGCCGCTGTGTCTCCCAGTCGGCGGTCGACCACTGGCGATCGGGACATCCATTTCGCCCCCCCCCCTCAGCCTCTCTTGACGCCGCCACACCGCATATCGACCAACATCACGGCTCGCGGTCCCACATCATTCACCGATACTCGAGGGGTTCTCAGAACCTCTCTTGACGCCGCCGCATCGCATACCAAGCGACAACGGCTGTTCCACACCCCCCAGGCCACTCTCGATGCCGCTACATGTTCCTCTCGACTTTGCCAGCATGCCCCGCTGTCCCAAATCGATCTCCAACAGCTGAGGGGTGGATTCTGCACCCCCAGCGCCTCTCGAGGCTGCCACATACGGATGGGGCGATGTCGGAGCAGCGGAGCGCAAGACCGCGGCAGCTACGCACGCGCGCCCAGGCGCACCGCAGAACATTGTCCGGTCCGCGCCAGATCCGCGGCGCGCTGACGGCTCGCATTCGGAGCATGCGAGAAATGGCTATCGGGGCTTGCGTATCCGGGTACGCCGGTCGGTGGTCGAATGCGTATGCGTGGTCCACCGGACTCTCCTTCAGAAGCTGGACACCGATTCGATGGCCGTGAACCCATCGCGCATATGCTGCACCTCACCCATGATGAGGTGATGACGCTGCGACGGGGCGAGTGGTATCCTGAGCAGGTATGTGCATCTGTTTCCCCTGCTGCCACTCCAAAATCGCATCTCAGCAAACAATGCCGCAGACATCCCCGGCGCCACCGGAGCCCACGTTTTACCCCTGGAACGGGGCTCTGCAAATGCTGGAGGCGCGTCACTGCAGGCCTACGCGCAAGCYGCAAAGCGCTCGACGCGTCCTTTCTGGCGCTGTTTGGCGTCCTCTATACGAGGATGYGGCTCGTGCTCACCGAGCATGCAAGTACAGTAGGGCAGCAGATATGCTTAACGTAAAAAATAATATATTTTCTATTGGTATATACACGAGCACCGAAAATTGAGATGGGTGTAAGTAGGTACTAAGACACTAGGTATTTGCGCGCTTTCTCTTTCCCGCCCGCTTTTCCTGTAAGCTCTTCATGAGCTGGTACATACTTTTATTGCCTTCCAG